>SGPM01000162.1:0-60003 GCA_004802725.1 Antrodiella citrinella | reverse complement strand
AAATAAGGCAGGGCGCCAGGTACCAAGTGACTGTTACTGATGGCTGTGACGACGAGAGAGCCTTTGCTGGCGCTTGGGAATATTTTGGATGGACGGGGTGATTTCCCGGGGTAAATGCCCCAGACGTAGAATGCGGTGATAGGGTTCGATTCCAGTCTGGTTTCGAGACGAAGATGAACGGGATCCTGGGATTCGAGATCAGCTTCGAGATCCCTGGACTGTCCTTTATCAGATCACTATCAGATCACAGTCGCGGAATACCCTACGAATGTCGAGCACATGGGACTGCAATATTACAGCTGGTTGCAAAACGATACTATATTGGACCGTAGGTTCGGCAGACCCAGTCGGTATTTTTCCCAAGAAAGGCAGATCCATCATTCTCAACGAGCCAACGACGGCTTCTGATTGGTCAAAACGTCCACTTGACGACTCATAGGTCTTGCCGAACCTACGGTCCAATATAGTATGCGAGTCGACATTTTTACCTGTTGGGAAATTTAGAAGCTAGTCAAGCCCCGACCTCCCGACTTGTTCGTTGGTGGCGCAGCGCACTACCAGAGATCTGGCATCATCTGCCGGACCAGCTCCACTTCGATTCCCGAACCCATGTGAGACTAGTGACTCACACATCGTTTTGCAACCAGCTGTAATCCGCCTCACGGGTACACACGCAAGACAACGCAAGACTTTGACCCGCTCAGCTCATCCGTCGCGACCACTGACAGTGACTAAGTTCATTCCGCGACTTTCATTTCCCGATCTCCCGGTGATCTTCCATCAAGCAAGTTGAAACACGCCCCCGACGGCAAGCATGATGCTGCTGTTGTACCAATGTTGTACTACTGTAACAGTATCTCCCCAGGCAACTCGAAATCATGAATACACTTCTCACGGCGAACAAATGGGCGTTTCCGGTGTGCGGAAACGCCAAATATACGATAATTATTGTCGCCTCATATCTCGCGTTTCTTGATGTACAATACAGTACAAATTCTTCTATCATATCTGTGTAGTAAAACAGCAAGTGAGAAATGAAATATATACACTTGAAGTATCTTGGAGATACCTACGATGACTGCTGGGTTAAGATACAAGACAGATGTATCTAAATATTTTGCCGTATTTTCATCGTTTCTGTGAATTTCTGTGAATATGATATCATAGCTGTTCCATATACTGACCCAGCATTCACTGAAGGTATCTCCGAGATACTTCAAGTGTATATATTTCATTTATCTCCCGTATATCATACTGTTTTACTAGGCAGATACAATAGAAGAATTTGTACCGTATTGTACATCAACATATGCTAAATATGAGGCGACAATAATCATCGTATATTTGGCGTTTCCTCACACCGGAAACACCCATTTGTTCGCGAAACACCCATTTGTTCGCCGTGTCTTGCAGACAGTACGAGGTTTTTTCGGGAGGATGTCCTCTATCGAATAACGACGTGAAGTTGTGAATAACGAAACTTAGAAGGCAGACTTGATGAAGGCACCGTGTGTCAACAAGCGCCCTATGTTTGTTCGTATTTGGTGCGGGACGCGTCGTAATGGTCATGGACTTACGCGTTCTCTTGTTCACGTCGTCTTCATCCCTCTCGCCGCCATGTCTTCCGTACAACCACCCAATCCACCGCCTGCGGACAACAACAACGAGAAGAAGGAAGAGTCGCAGTCTACTCCTTCATCGTCCAACGCCACGGACGAGGCTTCAATGGACACCGCACCAGACCAGCCGGCTGAGGAGACCTGGGAGGATATCCCAGAGGATATCGTGTCGCTGAAGCCGGAGGATATTGTGACGAGGACAAGGCTGATTGAGAATGACTTGAAGGTCCGTTTGACCTCCAGTAGCCCATTCGCAGGTTCCTGACATCCGTGCTCGACTGTAGGTTATGCGATCAGAGACTCTGCGGCTACAACACGAGCAGAGTGTCATGAAGGAGAAGATCCGGGATAATGGCGAGAAGATCAAGCAGAACAAGGTACTGCCTTACTTAGTCGGCAATGTTGTTGAGGTGTGTACAATCAGCCCGATGCTGAAGCGGAGGCTCGAGCTGACCCGAATTAGATCCTGGATGTAGACCCCGAAGGCGAGGAAGATGGTGCCAACCGAGACTTGGACTCTATGCGCAAGGGCAAATGTGCAGTCATCAAAACATCTACACGGCAAACTGTTTTCCTGCCACTTATTGGTTTGGTCCCAGCTGAGAAACTTCAGCCGGGAGACCTCATCGGTGTCAATAAGGATTCGTACCTCGTTTTGGACACGTTACCCACCGAGTTTGACTCGAGAGTCAAAGCTATGGAGGTTGACGAGCGACCTACGGAGACGTATACAGATATCGGTGGTTTGGAGAAGCAGATTGAGGAGTTGGTTGAGGCTATCGTTCTTCCTATGGAGCAGGCTGACAAGTTCAAACTGTTGGGTATCAAGCCGCCTAAGGGTTGTTTGATGTATGGGCCCCCTGGTACGACAATGCTTTCACTTTATCGCGACGCTTACTGATCCGCGCTCACAGGAACGGGTAAGACTTTGTTGGCCCGAGCGTGTGCAGCACAGACGAAGGCGTGCTACCTCAAACTTGCTGGACCTTCACTGGTACAAATGTTTATCGGGGACGGTGCGAAGCTTGTCAGGGATGCGTTTGAGTTGGCCAAGCAGAAGGCCCCAGCTATCATCTTCATCGACGAGTTGGACGCCATTGGTACCAAGCGATTCGATTCCGAGAAGAGTGGTGATCGTGAGGTCCAGCGGACAATGTTGGAGCTCCTGAATCAGCTCGACGGGTTTAGCAGCGACGAGCGAATCAAGGTCAGGCATCAACCCTAGACTTGCGATATTTTGGTACTGACCCCCATTGGATTCGCCTTGAAGGTCATAGCAGCTACGAACCGCATCGATATTCTGGACCCCGCCTTGCTTCGTTCTGGACGTCTTGACCGGAAGATTGAGTTCCCGCTGCCAAATGAGTCTGCCCGTGCCCGTATTCTCGAGATCCACTCAAGAAAGATGACGGTCGGAACGGACGTCAACTATGAAGAGCTGGCCCGAAGTACCGATGAATTCAACGCGGCGCAACTGAAGGCGGTCTGTGTAGAGGCCGGGATGATTGCGCTCCGGGAAGGCGCCACAAAGCTTGGGCATGAGCATTTTTTAAGCGGTATCGCTGAAGGTTCGTTCCTTCTTGTCCTCCATGTGTGCATATCAGGTTTCTGATATATGTCGGTCTCGTCAACAGTGCAAAGTAAGAAGAAGAATGATCTCATGTACTTCGCGTAGGCCTCGAGTCTGTGTGTATATTGTCCTCTCCACTATTGGTATTCGCTTGCACTATTACACCGTATTTCACCACTGGACAGCATATTGGACTGACGTCAGGCGCGCGATCTGCACTCCTCACGATTGAGAATTCCCGACGACGGAGGCATTTCAATGGTAGGTTCTAACGCATTGTGGACTCGAGTGTTTCAATATGCTTTCCCCATTAAGCCTCCTGGTGATCAGCGCATGGTGATATCAACAAAAGTGAAATAGCAACGCGTGTCCTCGGGCCTCTAGGCTTCAACTTTCATGCTGCTACAGGCTGTTGTTTGTTGTTACCGTAGGCCTTTTATCGCCTTGACCAGAGGATCAGCTGCCTAGATCGATCGGGAGGATCCATAGCACGCCTCGCGAGCTCACCTCCTCATAGTACTCCTAGCCTCCATCCTTCGCTTCCGAAATCCTATAAAATGGGCTCCACTCCATGATCTGCAAACCCCATCAAACAATCCTCGCCATGAAGTTCTCCATCACCAGCACCCTCGTCTCTCTGCTCGCCATCGCCGCCTCCGGTGTGCTCGCGCAAGACGCAGCGTCGATCACCGCACCCACCGCTGGGCAGCACATCGCCCCGGGCTCCAACTTCACGTTCTCGTTCTCTGGTCGGGCCGACTACGGCGTGTCGAGCTACGCCTACTCCGTATGGCTGCTCAACTCGACCGCCGTGGGCGAGAAGGTCAAATTCGAGGACGTCTTCACCAACGGCTGGTACTTCGGCAGATACGACTACGCCAACTACCCTGGTAAGTCCGTTGCCTTGCCTTGCGAGGGTGTCTTGTCCGGGCCTTGAAATGAATGGAGAGCTTACGTTACGTTTCTTTTGCGTTCCGTAGCTGTTCCTTATACGACGGCCCCTGCACCCGCGGAGCTCACCATGCCCGATTTCTCCAAGGCTCCGGGCGGATGGGGCAGCGGCAAGTCCGTATCCAACTACAACGCTAGCCTCGTCGTCATCGAGGAATGGGCTGACGGCACTGTGAGTTTTCATTCCCCCCTCTCACCTCTCTTCCCCTTCTCTGATACGACATATCCTGTGACAGGGTTCTGTCGGACGCAACTTCGGCTTTACCGGCGTCCACGTCGTCTATAATGCCACCAAATAGACAATGGTTTTCATGATACCCCACGGACAGACTTTACGGACTGTTTTCTCACTATCAGTGTTTTGGGGACAAAATGTTGGACAGTGCTCGTAGCTACGATGTAGAGTGTTTTGTTTCGAGGTGTTTCTGTAGTGAGCTCGCAATGCCATTCTTTATCACCTCTGATTGATTCTGAAGGTCCAACTCATGGCAGTAATCTCATTGTCTATCAATTGCAGTTTGTCGCCTGCTCAACGCGAGAAAGCATATATCGTATAGTTTCAATGTTCAAGTTCAACTCGATCTCTTACAGTTCATGCGAGTTCAGATTGTAAGTTGCTCCTGCCAGTGGTCGTGCGCAACCAAAAACATTTTGACTGCTTCTACCCACTCCCTGGCGGGGAGTCGAACCCCGCTTTCGCGCGTAAAGGATGTGTGCTGCACACTGCATGACAGGCGCTTGTACTAACCGATATACTACCAGGGAATATAATTGAAGGATTACCGACCTATATGATGGTTATCGACCTCCACGGCATACGGTTGACAATCATGTATTGTTAGTCCTTCAATCATAGATTTCAGAGAGTACAGAAAGTATGCTACACGTCTATAAGTCATTTAACTTGAACCTTTCATAACCACACGCGACGGTAGGAAAGTGCTCATCACGACGCCAGCAAAACTGAGAGCGACCATGACGAAGTAAACGAGATTCCCGTTCAGCAGGTTGTGCTCCTTTGTTAGAGCGAATAGGATTGTGGCAAGAGTCGGTCCGAGTGCACTGCACAGACTGTTTACCACCTGTACAAAGCGTCGGAAAATGAGTTTTCCAAACCGCGATGCGATGGGTGAAAGGGACTGACCTCGGACAGACCATTCGTTCTTGCTAATGACGACCGATTGGGTGCAGCACGTGTGACGAAGACATATATGGTACCTACGACACCAATCAGTCATGCAGAACGTGGTGAAAATGTCCGAAACTTACAATATCCAGACCAGCAGATCATGAATAGAATAGCCTGAACGAAGAGCATCCCTCCAATCACCCAATCCACCCCTCTCCTCCTCGCTACTAAATTCATAGCAGGCATCATCAGATATAAAGGGGTGAACGAAATCATGCTTATTCGGAAAAGCTTCCTGGGATCGACTCTCTGGTGGATATGGACAAAGAAGAACGCTTGGAACGTTCCATGCATCAGACCCATGAGAGCCATGGACGATCCTATGGCGGCAGGCTCAAGTCCTAGACCGCCTGAGGCGATGGGAGAGGCGAAGAAAAGAGCAATGAGTGCATAGAAAGACGAGCTGATTGCTTCGAGCACGGCGTAGTTCAGGAGTGTGACGACGAGGCGACGCATCCAGAAGAATTCTTCTCGTGCCGCATCACGAAGAGGGCATTCGACGAGTGTGGGCGTGGAGCTGCCTGCTGAGTCGCTTCTAGGCGACCGCTTGCTAACTATTGCTACAGCTCCGTACGATGGTAAGGGTTTACATCCTTCAACATGGAGCGTTTTCTTCATAGTTCGTGAGTGAGGGGCATTATGCAGACGATAGTGAGACTCGCTTACATATTTGAGAAAAAAAAGGACGGCAAAGAATGCGACAGTCGGTACACTGGCCGCCGCAAGACACGGAAGTAAAAACGGGTATCTAATCCAGACTGGGTGCGTGAAAACACGCGGAAACCGTTCAGCAGGATGCTGCAACCAGCCTCCGACCAGTGGACTAGAGGAACATCAGAGCTTTCGTTAGCTGAAATACTAGTACCAGCCTGAAGAAAGATATATAACGCACGCCAACGTAGAACCAGAAGCCCACACAATGGGAATGAACGAGAATAACCTCGCCATGACTGCCTCATCCCCATCCGCAATCTCTCCAAGCATTGTCTTAATCATGGCGGTATTGGCGTCCACAGCGCCTTGCAGTGTACGGCTGAGCACTATGGTGAGCAAGGTTCTGGACAGACCGAAGCAGGTGAGTGAGCACGCGAGGCCTGCAGCACCACAGAGTAATACGCGTCTTCGGCCGTAGATGTCACTGAAGCGCGTCCAGTAGAGAACGGCTATTGCTTCGCTGAGAAGGGGCAGAGCATCCTGAAAATTTGTCAGACTTCACATGTCCGAGCCGCCAGCACTTGTGCTATGTACTCACGAACAAACCGCTGTAATAGCCCACTTTTGAAGTATCCCCATCGACCAAATGCAAGTCTATGACCAACTGTGCATGCGACACGTAAGGGATAGCACGACGACACACACATATTGACGCACTTTGGGAATGAAAGGGTAGATGATAGTGATCGCCACTGGCTGAGCGAAGTATGCAACCATCAGGACCGCAATTTGGACTTTCGGCAGCGTGACTTTGCGTTGAGGAGAGATAACTTGTCGCTCCTCGTCATCATTAAGAGGGTCATAGTCTGCAGAGACGGAGGCCATCGATAGTGGTACAAGACAGAAGAGACGGTGAACCGTCCGGAGACCAGGAGGACCGGTACCACGACAAGGGAAGAACCCCGGGGTCTTATAACTGGTGCTCCGCATGTTGGTGCAAATCAGACGAGAATAGAGGGGGCTGCACACGACGCCTCATCAGGCAGCAGTGAACCCTCTTCGTGATATCACCAAATAAGAGGTCCTGAGTTGGTCCTGAGTGAGCGAGCATGCACTGTCGACGGGCGAAGACGTCTCCGAGTCCCCAGTCTGACATTTAGGTAAACGCAGCTGCGACGGAAGCATTCACGTCTGCGCGGTGACATTCGGGGGCGGTCGCACCATTTGATTCGTTTCAAGCAGGAAATTCGCCGTCCTTTCTTGTGGGTTATCTTCTGACAGAACGCGCTTGCAACGAGTGGAGTGATCTCCCTTCTCAGTAAGAATGCTAGGAATATTACTGGTCAACACCAGGCACCTTGATACTGTCAGATTAGACAGTCTGTCGCAGTCAAAAAGCATTATCGTGACGTACTACTTGAAATCCAGATCACTGCCTCTCCTTGTAGATAGATAGATAGATAAGTTTTGGTGGAGATGAGTCGTGTGGTGCAGGCATCCTATATCCTGAGAAGCAAACATTCAATGGTTGGTGAAGCAGGCTGGTGATGCGACCGGTACCGTTGTAAAAGCAAGTTGTAACTTTTAAGTACGAAGTGCCACAATCCACGCCGGAATTTGCCGAACCGTGACACATCGTTCCTTAGTCAACGGGGGAGGGCTCGAAGATATGTGCATCGTAGACAGCTACTACTGAGTACATACGTACGTATACGCCATCCCCAAAAATGCAATAAGTA
This sequence comes from Antrodiella citrinella, assembly GCA_004802725.1. Classification (NCBI taxonomy): domain Eukaryota; kingdom Fungi; phylum Basidiomycota; class Agaricomycetes; order Polyporales; family Steccherinaceae; genus Antrodiella; species Antrodiella citrinella. The sequence continues at coordinate 52,281 of SGPM01000162.1, read as the reverse complement.
CACATTGTGAAATAGTGAAGTCTCCGAGCCTAAAGGTTCCATCCTCCAAGTCTGAAGTCATTCAAAACCAGCTCCAATGACCACATAGATGACTTATCCACCTAGGAGATCGTATTCTTTGCTGATAGCGAAGAGGATGGTGGAAAGTATAGGACCAAGAGCGTCACATAGACTCTGCACAATATGCATTCCCATGTTTTGAGTGGACTGTGGACTGGACGTAAATATGGGGGGAAGTGGGACTCCTGACCTGCGAAAGACCGATGGTCTTCGCCAACGACCTGCAATTTTATATGATGGTTGGCAACATCGAGGCCAGACGAATAATGCTCAATAATTCCGCTCTACATTCGCTTTCTATTACAGAAGGGCTATATGTCTGGCAGCGGTCAACTTTTGAAGAGCACACGCGAGGGCAAGAGAGTACTCATCACGACGCCAGCAAAACTGAGAGCGACCATGATGAAGTAGACGAGATTCCCGTTCAGCAGGTTGTGCTCCTTCGTCAGAGCAAATAGGATCGTGGCGAGGGTTGGCCCGAGTGCGCTGCAAAGGCTGTTTACCACCTGCACAAGGGTTCCATAATGCTGAGTGATCGAAGGTGAGATGGAGAGAGCTCAGCGACTGACCTGGGACAAACCGTTCGTCCTGGCTAGCGACGACCGATTGGGTGTTGCGCGTGTGACGAAGACATAAATGGTACCTATGCGATACCGATCAGTTATACGAAGCTGGGACAATGGTATCCACCACTTACAATATCCAGACCAGCAGATCATGAACAACACAGCCTGAACGAAAATCATACCTCCGATCACCCAATCCATCCCTCTTCTCCTCGCTACCAAATTCATAGCAGGCATCATTAGATACAGCGGCGTAAACGAGATCATGCTCGCTCGGAAAAGCTTCCTCGGGTCGACTCTCCGGTGGATGTGCACGAAGAAAAATGCTTGGCACGTCCCGTGAAACAGACCCATGAGAGCCATGGACGAGCCTATCGCGGCGGGTTCAAGTCCGAGACCACCTGACGCAATGGGGGAGGCGAAAAATAGAGAGATGAGTGCGTAGAAAGATGAGGTGAGGGTGGCGAGCACAGCATAATTGAGGAGTGTGACGACGAGGCGACGCGTCCAGTAGAATCCTTCAGGATGAGGGCGGTCGACTAGTATGGGCATGGAGCTGCCTGCTACATGATTTCTACCCGGCGATAACTGATCTTGGTTGCCAAGTTTTGAAACAGTTCCATACGATGGTACTGGTTTACTTTCTTCGACATGTGGTTTCTTCACAAGCCATAAGTCAAGATTTATCCAGAGTCGTGAGAACGATTCGCTCACGTTTTTGAGAAAGAACAGGACAGCCAAGAATGCGAGAGTCGGCACGCTGGCTGCCGCAAGGCAAGGAAGCAGGAATGGGTACTTTATCCACACACGATGCATGAACAAACGCGGGAACCTTTCCGCAGGATGTTGCAACCAACCTCCCACCAGTGGACTTATATCACATTTGACTCCTCATCAGTCGACAGAACCCTTCGAAATGAAAGCGAACTCACGCCAATGTAGATCCAGAAGCCCACACAATCGGCAGCAAGGAGAACAACCTCGCCATGACCGCCTCATCCCCGTCCGCAATCTCTCCGAGCATAGTCTTAATCGTGGCCGTGTTGGCGTCCATGGCACCTTGCAGTGTGCGGCTGAGTACGAGAGTGACTAGTGTTTTGGATAGACCGAAACAAGTGAGCGAGCACGCAAGGCCTGCAGCACCACAAAGTAACACGCGTCTTCGGCCGTAGATGTCACTGAAGCGCGTCCAGTAGAGAACGACTATTGCCTCACTGAGAAGGGGGAGAGCGTCCTGAAAACATTTCAGGAGGTGTCCTCAGGTTGAATAAGCCTGAGCACTCGTGTGACTCACAAATAGACCACTGTAATAGCCAACTTTTGAGGTGTCCCCATCGACCAAATGCAACTCCATGACCAACTGTCCGTTGCAGTCAGTCGCTGAAACGTTACGATAAATGCAAATCAACGTACTTTTGGAATGAATGGGTAGATGATGGTGATAGCCACCGGTTGAGCAAAGTACGCAATCAATAGGACGGCGATTTGGACTTTCGGCAGCGTGATGTTGCGTCGTGGAGCAAGAACTTGTCTCTCCTCGTGGTCGTCGTTGCGCAGACCATAGTCTGCGGAACTCGAAGTCATAGTACAAGCTAGGAGGGACGGCGAACCGTCCGTGGACGTGGGTATCCGCAATAAGAGAATCAAAACCCTAGGTCTTATAAATGGTACTCCGTGTGTTGGTGCGAACAAGGCTGGATTAGAGAGGATTGCACACGACGCCTCATCTGAGTCGGGAAGTAGTGAGCCCTCTTCGTGATATCGCCAAATGAGACCATGTCAGTACGCATGCTGGCTGTCGATGAGCGGACCAAGAGATCGGAAGTCTGACGTTTAGGTAAACGCGATAGCGACGGAAGCATCCACGTTCGCGGCGGTGACCTTCGGGGGCGGTCGCGTCTCCCAAGCAGGAAATCCGGCGACCATCTTCACGCATATTTGCTGGCACTGATCTGACAGAACATTTAATGTTCGCAGTGATGACCGAACCGTACGAACAACCTGCGTCGTCGTGGGTCAAAGGTGTGCGTATATAGAGCGAACGCTATACAACGTACCTGCGTCGTCGTAGGTCAAAGGTAAGGACCACGACGACGTATCTACGATGGGCGCTAATCTACCGAGAGTGGGAGATTAAGACTCCGACAGTGAACTTCGTTCAACACATAACTAGTGACACGCCTACAGCGAGTCCAACAATCTGCTTTTTCTTCCCAGAAAGAATGCTAGGAATATTCATCGTCAACACAAGGCACCTTGATACTGTCAGATTAGGCAGTCTTTCGCAGTCACTGGCAAAAGCATTGTCGTGACGCACCAGTGTTCGCATTTTGGAATCCGGACCACTGCCTCTCATTCTTACGTGCCAGTGGCCCAGTGTAGATGCATACATACGTCTTGGTGATAGGGTAGGGGGAGAGGCGGTAGGTGTAAGGAAATGAGATATAGCGGAGGGACAAGATAAGCAGAACGAGAGCAACGACGAAAGCCAGAGCGAGTCCAATGATGATCATAGATGATGAGAAACAGAAACACAGCAGTCGAACAAGATCGGAGAATTGAACAGGACGCGACAGGATAGCAGTGGGATAGTAGAGCAAGATGTAGACGTAAGCACCTGAGAGCGAGGCGGATCGGTTTGGCGAACACATCGGTCACCTCGACAACGAAGACGAAACAAGAAAGACATGGCACATGTACTAGTATGTGTCAAACGGTCCGAAGGCTCACGCGTCCTCCTCCCCTCCACCATTCTCCTCTTCTTCGTCTTCATCCAAGTCATCGTCGAGTTCCCCAGTGAGCGCGGCGCGGAGAACGTCAGCCTCGACAAAGTCGTCCGCCTCGCCAGGGATGCGAGAGCCCCGATGGCAGCTATGCGCGTGCTTCCACCTAACACACGAAGAACGATTGTCAGTGATCAGCGTGATACAGTTACGAACGAACGAAATATATCAAAAGATCTCGTTCACCTATCAAACCAAAACGAAAACGAGCATTACTACTTGTTTTTCGAGATGAAGAAGCAGTGAGAGAAATACAAACCTTCGTCTCGATATTCTTGATCCCCTCCACAGGCACCCACTTGTGCCATTTGTGGCACTTGCCCTGCCGCAGGTGTGTCTTCTTGTTCTTTCCGACGTTGTCGCATTTGATGGTGCGGAAGTCGACGGGCGGGGAAAATGGGCGTCCGCTCGCTGGCATGATGCCTGTAACAAGGTCAGAGTAAATGTGAGTATGAATATGATGAGTAGACGTACAGTGCATATGGATCATATGATAGCTGATCATATATGCGAGTGAGAACAATGGATCTAGAGAATGATGAGGGGATACTCTGTGAAAGGGAGTATCAGTACGAATGCGTAGATTTTAAAGATATTGATGAATGTATCCACCACTTGAATGCAGAGAACCTCATATTTAACCAAAGCTCACGGTTCTCTCCGCCCCGTTTGACGGACTCGCAGCAAATTGGGCACATGCCCCTCTATCGAACACACAAACACAAAATCAGGGATAGTCACGGTGCCTCTCACAGCATCCCAAAAATCAAGCACCTTTTTCGTGCCTTTCCCCTTCACAAACCGCGGTGTGTACAGATCGATGGCGCACACCTTCAAGTTGTTCCACACGGCTCCAGCTAGCCCAGGTCTACAATGATCTATACGTCAATACAATGTGCGCTCCCAGATGAAAGATTTACAGTGGAAAGTGACGTGTTGCGACATGTTAACTCACCCTCGTTTTCCGCGCCGCGTGTACGAGCACACGGGGAATTTCCTGTATAGCAAGCTGAACTGATCATCCAGTGCGACATAGCTGGGGAATGTCCGGCGGGGGAACACGACGTCCGCATCAGTATCATTGGCGGTAGCGGTCGTGTCCGTACTCAGACGACGCCGTTTCATAGGACCAGGCGCGTCCACGTGGGGGCGCTTCACGCGTTTCCGAGTGGAGCTTGGAGGGCTGAATGCCTTTTCGGCGGCGGCGGCGCCGTGGGAGGAGGCCGAGGCGATCTGAAAGCCTCCCAGAGGCTCCCAGTCGGGGGAGGGAGCCCTGGCAAGGGGTTGGGGCGCGGATGAGGTCGAGGGCGCAAATGGTATTGTGTCAGGATGGGAAACGGAGCTTGAATTGGAGAGGCTGGGAACTGGGGACAATGGGGACAAACCAGCGAGCCTGGTCGCATCCGTGCAACGTGTACAAGCAGAGCCCGGGTTGGTGTTTTGTTGGATACCTGTCGTCGGTGACGAGGTGCGCAGTATAGGAGAGACAGGATTGATACCCTCCCAATACTCTCCAGCGGACGAGAAAAGGGCCTGAATCGGAGTCAAGAGCGCGTGCTCTTTGTCGTAGCAGTTGCTGGGGGGAGAAGCGAAATGGGGGATGTAGTGATTCTGTGTGCCATGAACAAACGGCGAATTCGGAGAGGCGACGAGATTCAGAAAGGCGTCCGCCGCGAGCAGAGACGAGGCGGAGAGATTTAGAAGGGCGTCCACCGTAAGCAGGGACGTGAAGGGCTCGGATTGTCTTGCCATTAGAGAGTTGATGTCGGCGAGATGTAGCCAGGGATCATTGAGAAGAGACTCGGAGTGGGAGACGCAGGGAAATGGCGTTGGGATGTGGTCCATGATTAAACACGGAATTGTTACTACTAGCAGATAGTCTCGTGGACCAGACGTTTCTGTACATGTACAAGAGTGTGTGCGAAACACAGCCAGGCGGCTCCCTATCTATAGGTGCACCTCGGCCCAAAATTACAGCTGTTTGCAAAGTTGTAGGCGTGTCCGGGTAGTTATCGGCTAGTGGGAATAAGTAGGGGACGCCACCAACCAGAAGCTTGTGCGGCGCGAGCACATTTTGGTCAAATTCCACCCTGCAGCCACCGTCTTTCGTAGAATGGTATCCCGGTTTAGACTTGTGTGGCCAGTCGAATCGGAACACAACCTCGCAGGAGGGTGGGTGAGCTTGCGCTAACTGGTCGTGGTTTCTCTAGCAACGACTCGGAGCCTGAACGAGGCGCCTAGCTAAGGCGCTTTGTACTTAGAGCGAAAGCTTAAGGAAGGACTTATATTGTTGTGTTCGAAGATATGTACATCGTAGACAGGTACGTATACAGCAATCCACTGGCAAAACAATAACATAAAATGTAATAAGTACACAATGTGAAATAAGTAGTGAAGTTTCCGAGCCTAAAGGTTCCATCCTCCGAGTCCAAGTCCGCCATTCAAAACCAGCTCCAAAACCTACAGTGTGCCAATGTTTTGCGTCTCAGCCTCCACGCCAACGAGATCCAACTCTTCTCCACTGTCCAGTCTCTACATTGCCTACAAAGATCAATCCGAAGTACCTCTCGGACTCGCTTCCTCCCGCGGAGGTAGCAGGCTGCTCAAGACAACGCCCGCGACGCTGAACGCAACCATGACCACATAGATGAGCTGACCACCTAGAAGGTCGTACTCTTTACTGATAGCGAAGAGGATGGTGGAGAGCGTAGGACCAAGAGCGCCACATAGGCTCTGCACAATCTGCATTCCCGTGTGTTGAGGAAATTGTGGACTGAACGTGGATATGGGAAAGCGGGACTGACCTGCGAAACACCGTTGGTCTTGGGCAACGACTCGCGATTGGGTGCGGCGCGTGTAACGAAGATATACATCGTACCTGTACCCCACCGCCATAAGCACCCACACACAGAGTAGAACAAGCAAGAACGAGACACTCACAATACCCCGACCAACAAATCATGAACAAAATCGACTGCATAAACACCATCCCGCCCACAACCCAATCCACACCCCTCGCCCTCGCGACCCAATTCATCACCGGCATCATACAATACAACGGTGTGAACGCCGCCATGCTCACTTTAAACAACAACCTTGGATCCACGCGCCGGTGGATGTGCACAAAGAAGAACGCCTGGAACGTCCCGTGGCACAGGCCCATTAGGGCCATGGCGATCCCGATGGCGGCAGGCTCGAACCCGAGCCCGCCGGTGGCGATGGGCGCGGCGAGGAACAGGGAGATGAGGGCGTAGAAGGAGGCAGTGAGCGTGACCAGGATGCCGTAGTTAATGAGGGTGACGACCAGGAGACGCGTCCAGTGGAAGCCGTGCTTTTGTGGTTGGGTTGGGTGTGGGTCGGCGCACGTTGTGGTGGAGCTGCATGACGGGCTCCTTGAAGATGCGGTATAGCTTGTTAAGGTTCCGTACGATGGTGCTCGTTTGACTTCCTGTGCTCCGACATGAGGTAATTTCTATAGAAATGATGAGCTAAGAGATCTCCAGGAGAAGAAAATACGGTTTCACCTGTCTGAGATACAGAAGAATTGCAAAGAACGCGACAGTCGGTACACTAGCTGCCGCAAGGCATGGCAGCAGGAACGGGTATTCCCTCCACAGGTCATCCGTAAATAACCTCGGGAACCGTTCCGCAGGATGCTGCAGTACACCTCCGACCAGCGGGCTAAACACAAGAGCCATCAGTTCAGTTCCAGAACTTCTGAATAACGTCACATAAACCACATACGCCAACGTCGACCCCGCAGCCCACACAATCGGAATAAACGAGAACACCCTGGCCATAGCCGCCTCGTCCCCCTCCGTGATCTCCCCGAGCATCGTCTTGATCGTCGCCGGATTAGCATTCAACGCACCCTGCAGCGCCCGGCTCGCGATCAACATCAGAAGGGACTTCGACAAGCCGAAGCACGTGAGGGAGAACGCGACGCCCACGGCGCCGCACAGCAGGACGCGTTTGCGGCCGTACGTCTCGCCGAGACGCGTCCAGTAGAGGATGGCGACTGCTTCACTGAGCAGTGGCAATGCATCCTATGGAATGATTTGGAGTGAGCTTCGGAGGTGTTTGCCGGTTGGACCGATTTGAGCGGACTCACGAATAGGCCTGAGTAGTACCCGATTTTTGAGATGTCGCCGTTGATGAGGTCGAGCTCTGCGACTAGCTGCGGGGTGTTGAGGTCAGTCAAGTGTTTGGATATATAAACGATAGACGTACTTTGGCAATGAACGGGTAGATGACGGTACACGCCACCGGCTGGGTGAAATAGGCCACGAGCAGCACCGCGATCTGTGCTTTCGGCAACCTGGTCGTCTGACGCAAGGACAACAGCCTCTCCTCGTCGTAGTTTCGAGCCATTTAAAATAGCGTTAGGTGGGGAGTAGAGAAAGAGTGTGGAAGAGAATTCAAGTTAGTTAGTGGGACCGCGACGATGAGGATGGCTTGGAGTTTAATAGCAACGCGCAGCGGTGCTTCTGCCTTCTGGCTCTAAGCATTCAATGCTCGGAATGGGAAAGAACATGTGCTACGATGAGAGGCGGCAGGAACGCAGATCACCCCCGTCAGCCAGCACCACTGGGTTTGGTGTTTGAGAGCTGACCGTCAGCATGGCTAGGACTCGTTTTAGAAGGCGTGTGGCAACGCATCGACCACCTCTCCGCCGACGTGCCCAATGGTCCAGGTTCAGGATTCATAACGGCGTGTAGCTGACTGGTATGTGAATGTTCGCGGTCCAGATAGGCTTCTGTATGTCTTGACTTCTCGTCGGCTCCGCTTAGCAGTCCGAGGCTCGAGCTAAAATCACAAGACGCGTTGAGCATCTGAATTGTCTCGGGCTCAATGACCACAGAATCTTGACACCATGAGGCCCTTACGTTGAGAGCAAAGAAGTTGCCGAAGAGGACAGAGTGTGGATGAACGTTAACGTTGAACGTGAGCATGAAAGCGTGCGACGGTGGCGCCCACAAAGGATCCTTATTCACCGGCACCGTCGCCCGGCTATCCTCGCTACTCGCTTCCGACCGCTACGGTCAAAGTCACAGCGACCAACCGCCACCACGCTGGCTCTTCCTCGCTTCCGCAATCCATCTGTCGGGAAACATACCATGCATACATTACGACATACAAACACAACATATCTCTAGTCTACATCATCACACCACCGCATCACACCAAACTCGTTTCTTTGTGGATCTCCAACCCAGGTGGCGCACCCAACGCTACACACAACATCCGACGTTAGCCACTTCACGCAACAAACTCACTCCAAGTGGAGAAGGAGGGACGTACCATCCTTGATGCCCTGGTAGACGGTGAACTGCCCGGAGACCAGTCCAGCTGTCATGATCATCCTGGGCCCCAACCCCGCGAACAAGCCTCTAAACCCGGCTTGCTGTGCGAGGACCTTCAGCCGGTGGGGCATCGACCCTGTCGGGCCGTGGCCTGTGTTGATTTGCGAGAGGAGCGTATCAGCGGGCTGCAGGACGACGACACATATCAGCACGAAGGATGAAAGGACCGGGCTTGGTTGTGCGGAGAACTGACGTGACTGAGGATAGCAGCGGTGAAACCAGCGACGACACCACACGACAACGTGATGCCTACGTTCACAGTCGGAGACAGCGACTTGCGTTTCTCGTCCGTCATGGAGCGGTTCACGAGCTCATGGCACAGCTCGTTCATAGTGAACTGACCGATGGCGTACGGGATCTGTCTTTACAGCCAGTCATATCAGAGGGGGGTCAGGTGAAGAAGGGGGAGGGGACAACACGCACTTGCAGAGGATAGGTATGAATCCCGCATACAACCCTCTCAGTCCTTCCTCCCTACTCATCCTCGCGAACCCAGATACGAGACCCGTCGCATACCCGCGTTCAGAGACTAATCTGATCCGGGTCGCTTCTAGCGGTGTAAGCATGATATCCGCAAAGAACCTTCATCCATCAAAGCAACGTCAGTCCAATGTCACTACCTCCTGGGATCCCAAGGGGCGCTAGGAGGGAAGTAGGGAAGACTTACTCTGCTATGGAGGCGGATCCTAGGTAGATAGCTGTGCGGTAAGCGACAGCGGTATCTTGGTCCCCTGCGATCTGGACGAGCTGTTTCTTCCAGAACTCGTACCCTGTGAACTTCGCGCCTCCCTGTCGATATCACCAATCCGTCAGTCACAGAGTCCCAAATTCAAACTGCTTCCAAGATCCCACTACGCATGCTGCTAGACAAGAAGAAGCTTGGGTTGGACGCGGGACGTACTTGGACGAGATACCCTACGGCGGTGGGTCCGAACCCTGTCAACAGGGCCCTGGCACCTTCGTTCGCGACGATGACACGTCCGCCGGATAATAACGAGTGATGGGCCAACGCGGGGTCGACTTGTATCCTTGTCTTGATGACGTCGATGGGCGTCATGCTGCCGTGTGTTATTCTACGAACAACAGCACCAGTAACGGTCGAATCGAATCAGCGTTTTCGTTCTATGAAACAACGACGACGACAGATGAGGAATTCGAAGCAGGGAGAAGACTCACGTGGCGCATAGGGCACCTGTGCATGGATGGTAGCAACACGAGTCGTTCAGTTCTTCGACTCGGGGGAACCGACAACCAGTGCGAAGGCGTACCTGCGAGGCAGAACGACGCGTAATCTTTCCCCGTGAACTGGGGCACCACAAACGGGTGGTTCCCCGGCCTCAACCCCTTCTCCTTCTGACCGTCCATTCCCGTCCCTTTCTCCGTCGTTGGTGGTGGTGTCGTCGTCGTCGCCATACTTTTTGTCTAGATCTAGAACGTACAATGAGAGAGATACGAGGACAGTACTGAGGAGTGGTGCAGATAAGGAGGTTGAAACATCAGGGTCGGGCATTGTCGGTAAGGCGTTCATTGGATGCAGGAGAGGAGAGGACACCCTACGTCAGGTCAGTCACGCACTACTCATGAGCATCGCGTCATCCACCCGCCGGGGAGGAGTCAGCGAGCTCGTCGCATCGATATTGCAAAGACTGTGTTGTAGTTGACGAGTCATCGTACCTACTTACAACGGAAAGCTACACGAGAAGGAAAAGAAAGGCCATATGCGTAGGGAGGGGGTAGCGCGACCAAAACCGTCAAACGAATCCGCAAACTCTATGTGTCAAACCAGAAGGAAAGAGCAAAGGCAAAAGCTACACACACAGTTCATTCCAACGGAGATGTCCGAGCTTTGAAACGAATGACCAAGATAACGAGTGCGGATACCGATACAGGGATAATAACGAGCGGGGACTGCCATGGTCGGGTATACGTCCAGAATAAAGGGGAATACATGCTACGAAGACATTGTGCGAAACGAAACTGCAAAGCCAAGTCGGATGGCGAAGGCTGCTTCACTACACCAGAAGAAGAAGGTTCCTCAGAAGATGCAGTGGATGTAGAAATAGGAATCGACACGTCAAGGTCATCATTGAAAGATGACCTTGAACGCCTGGTTGATTCGGATTTTGCCTCGAAACCGATGATGTCGCCCACGACGAGATTCATCGTCCTGTCCCGAAGGGGTATCAGACTTCGAATCTGGTGGGCTCGTTGCAGTGGTTGTTGTGACGACTGACTGGGGCATGATAGGCATCGGCGTGTCTCCACGCTCAGCCACAGCTTCGGCAGAATGCGGGTCCTCCTCCCAGCCATCCCACCACCACGGAGCTTGTTCATCATCGTCTACCGCAGGCGCAGGCGAAGCCAACTCCGACTCCGAGTCGCTATCGCTGTCCCACCGTGTCCGCTCCTTCTTCTCCTTCTTGTTCAGGTGCGCGGGTAAGTAATACCGGAACACGACCTTGCGCTGCGTGCCGGTGAACTTGACCATTTTCGGCTGAGCCTTGACCTTGACGACACGCGAGTACGGGTTCGTGATGGTCTTGGGCCGCTTAAACGGCGCAGCGAGCGGCTCAACGACCGGCGTTGGCGGCAGGCTGTACTCAGAACTGCTGTACTCAGAACTGCTGGACGGGCTTTGTTGCTGAAGCTTGCGCATTTCGCGCACGAACTCCCTGCGTGTCTGTGCGTTCTGTGTTTGACACCGCGAGTGGACGTGTGCCAGGGTACAGCTCGTCGTCCGAGGCTCGCCACTCTTGGCTTTCACCTCGGCAGGGCATGTGACCTTATGAACCTTAAGTGTCAGTTATCTGGCCTCCAAGCATACAATGACTGGAATGGACGTGCATGAGAAAAACACTCACAGCCTCGTTAAACTCCATGTTCAATCTCGCAAGCCTTTCAAACGGATCCTCCATGTTCCATGCCGGCAGCAATCCAACTACACCATTCTTCATAAGCTTGACCCTCATCACGAAATTTGGCAGCTCCTCCAACAGCTCCACCCGATCTCCACCCTCCACTTCCAAGGGCTCCTTCTTGAACGGCTCGGCGACGTAGGACACGCTCGTCGGGAACTTGTCCATCACGTATTGGATGTTCAACGCCGCATCTGCGGCGGCGTCTTCAATCGTCATCGTGGGAGGTCCGGGACACAGGACGGCCATGTCCGCGTCCGCGTCTTCTGTTGACGCCGAAGAATCGGTTGATATTTCGGAGATGTCAGAGGACGGCGATGACGATGGCGATGAGCTATCGAACTCGGTCATCTCGATGTCTGTTGTCGTGCAAGCGAGTAGGTCTGGTAGATACGATGTGGACGTCGACGGGAGTGGGAGTGGCACAGGGCGCGACAACGACGTCGATGTTGGTGGTAGCAGCACTATGGGCTGATCTTGTGGTGATGGTGTGGATGGTAAGGCGGAAGTGACGTCCAATGATAGGCGGTCTGGCATGATCGACTGCGGTTCCGATGAAGGAAAGTGTGGCGAGTGAGGGTGGGTCAGGGGGCGAAATACGAACAAGAGTTTGAGCTTTGGGGAAAGCAGCCTTATATTGTGGGATTTGTGGACCGGTACGGACCACAGAGGCGCACGAGAGGAAAAGTTGAGACGTGTGTCTGTGCAACGAACGCCTAGACGATGGTGATGGTGTCACTGCGACGTGATACTCAGGCTGATTGACTCGGGCGGTGGACGATGGCGGGGATCGGTAATCGGGATCGGTGTGTGTGTCAGTGAAGAGTTACGGGGAGAAGTTGAAGAGGCAGTGGCTGCTGTTTTTGTGTCGGAGGGAGTAGGGCACGGGGCGTGGAAGCAAACCAACAGGCGCCCAGTCGAGAACAGAAGCCGAGCCACAGCCTCTGTTTGTACAGCTTTGGTCGTCACGCTCTCATGCCAGTGTCTGCGCCGACAGATATATTCGCCCATCAGCTCATCGTACGGAGAACGCGCAGAGTGACTCACGAGACAGCCTACTTAATAAGGACCGCCTCCGCCTCAAAGACCGCCAACTATCCACCACTCAAATAGACCCTCCGCCTGATTGCAGCACCGCTGCCTCACCCCATCCCAGTACCCCGCCCCAGCTTTTCCACATCCGATCCACGACCCTCATCTTCTCAGCTCGCCCCAGATCCGGTTTCTCCAAATCCGTCACGTCTTCGAGGAAGCCTTCACGCAGCCGCGAGTGCGCAGGCAGGTGCATCTCCGCATACTGACGCAGATACGTCACTGAAAGCAGCAGTAAGCCAGACGTCAGCGGCGAAAGCGTGTCTGTATTCCGAGGCGCGTCGTGTATGTGGGGCTGAGCAATCAGCAAACGCTCGATGCGCCTGTATGCGGAACAGCACGCGAAAGAAGCATAGGACGGAAATATTAGGTTCACAGTCGATCGTGGCGCGGCGAGAACGTACCTCATAGCTAGCCAGACCCTAACTCGTCTACGTTTTCCTCCATAACGGCCTCTCCCCGTGGTACCAGACCAGAGGCGGTGCACGGCTCCGCCTGCGGCGTACACAATAGCCAGGGCAGGCGCGACACCCACGAACGCAAACGTGAGCTCTTGCGACTTGAGCAGCTTATCGATTCCGGACAATGCTTGATCGATATCAACCTAACGGAAGGCAATTGGGTTCATCCCGCAAATACTAGGATCTACGCTGCTCACCTTAGCCTTCTGTACCTGCACGAACAGGGTCCGAAGCAGGGTTCCTCCTACCGCGGAGCGCAGGGGGCTCTTGATGTCGTCCTCGTACAGCTGCATAACTGGTGTGAGGTCCCCTAATCGGATCTGTCGGGACAGCGCTGCCATCTGGTCAGGTCCGTAACCAAGCTTGTCCTGTGCGAGAGCCAATGTCATGCGTTCCAGGGACTGAAGTTGTCAGGGAAGCCCAAGGAACAGCTCAGCTTTCCAACCCAACAGTTGCACAACTAGCGAACGAACTTACGTCGAGATCGGCTTTGACGCTTTCGCGCGTGATGATCACGCCGTCGTCACTGCCAGCGCGGACAGTCTTAACCACTTCTTTCAAAGGTGCGAGCAACCAGTCTTCCCAGAAGTCCCTCAAAGTGTCCACTGTGTCGTGTGCCAAATGTGCTAACGACGCCCGTGAGACGTAGGCACTGCGGATGGCGTACAGGGCCAGGGGTGGTAGGAACACGACCTTGGGCCAGATGAGAGTCCACCGCGAGGGGCGGCGTAAACCGTGGGCAGCCATATGATCATCATGGCCAGAGATATGCCTAGGCAATGTCGTATACGCGAACGTACGCAGCAACGCCATCGTTGTTGTCGAACCAGCGTCGCCACGGCTGAGCGTCATTTGCAACAGAGAAATCAAATCCGAGAGTCTCGGAGCGTCGACGTCGCCTTCCAAGGTGCTGGACAGCATGTATCGCATGCCGGACAGTTGTCCGAGCGTGTCTGCGCGATGGTCTCTGATTTTCTCGAGCTGCTGGCGTTTGAAATAACATTCACCCTCGACCAGGTCGAACGGATACGTGGCGCACGCCCACATATGCCCGGTATGGTCATAAATAGACGACAGCACGGTGTCAGCAATCGCCTTCGCGTCTTTCTTGAAAGTGCTGACGCGCGACTGTTTCGTTGAAACGAAGTGGGTATGAGACAGTGCCGCGCCATATGGTTGATGACGAAGGTAGGGAAATAGCGCAACGGTGAGCGTGTTTGGCCGCAGGACGTTGCGCGTCGGGAAGAGTCGGCGCAAGGACGACGGGGAGAACACGGAGAGCTGTAATGGTACGTTGTGACTCCGAACGGTGTCGACTATCGTCCGACAGACGTCCAAAAGACGGCGTGGAAGAGCTACAGAGACATGATTCATCAATATTCCACGATGTGAGACTATACGCACCCAGTTGTCAGGGCTTACGCAGGTGGACAAAGGTGCTTACTTTGTAGCAGGTGCAGTGCAACGTTCCACCTCGACCTCGACACGTCCCCCCACCACTCAGCCTCCGTGTCTGCGCTGCTCGCCTCATCCAAGAACACATTCAAGACTTGCACGTACAGCCCCAAAACCAGTTTGCCCAGAATCGCCCTCCGCAGCGCCACAGTCTCCTCGTCCAGTCGTCCGCCGTCTTCCTGTTCAGAAGCTGCGCTGAACAAATCCGCCTGTAAGTCATCGTCGAGTGCCTCTAGCTCACTCAAGCATTTCTGCGCGTCGAGGATGGTGGTGGGTGGTAAAAGACGGGCGAAGTAGTTCCGGAGAGCTTCGACCGTTTGCGAAGGGGCAGCCTGAGCTTGCAGAGAATCCGTGGGTATCGGAGACGTGGCTGAGATGGGCGGCGCGAGGGCTTTGAGACAGAGTTCGTGTCCCAGATGGGCTACGAATGTCGACATCGTTGACCAGAGTGTCGTTAGTCGGACGATGGTCGCATGTAATGAGGGTTCAGGATGAGCTCGCTGGTGTACATGTGCTGGGTTCAGGTCAAATTAGCGCCACGCTCTCAGTGACGTCGGATCCAGCGCTCGATCACTCCGGGTTTTCGCGAACAATTCTTTTTGGCAGCTCTTTACTACGAACAGGGACTGCGAGCCACTACAATCTACTTTTTCCACCATTTTGCCACTTCGAGAGTCATTGCTCAGCATGTGAAAACGGCAGGTCCTATCAAACACACACATCAGTATCATTGAAGCCATAAACATCGTGGATCAACTTACCCGGGGGAGTGTAGGTCGTCACTTCGTAGATGTCCGTCACGATACCAGGATCGGCGGCTAGAGTCACGGAAGTTAGAAACAATACCATAAAGACAAAATGTGCAACGAACATTTGTAAGCACCAGGGAAGGCTACACCTGCAGGCTGAGAGCTTCCACTACCTGTAATTTGGATCTGTGCACAACTCATCTGTTTATTCATACGATCATCTTCGTCAGAACTTGGAGGCAGCGGTGAACTAGAACAAATATAAGACGCACGTAGAACTCAGCGCCAGGGTATGACGTTGCTTGAGCCAAGGCTATTCGAGGCGAAGTCAGATGGTGTATATTTGCTGTTCAAGAGATTGCACTTACATATGTCTTCTACGCGAAGAAGGTATTGGCCGGCAGCCAAGCAGCTGGGGATCGTGAATGTGGCGTTGCCGCCGTTCAAGAACAGATGGTCCGAGCCCCATTGGTGCGTTGAGGTTTCATAGCCGTCTTGCCAGATCTGTCCACAATTTGAATGGACACGTCATGAGGACGATGAACATAATTGCACTGACCTTGAACCAGCTCAGACCAGTAACATCGCTTTGTGTGGCACTCGGAACTTTAGCCCTATTCGCAGAAAGATTCAGTGATCAAATCCATGCAGCCACTTAAGTAGGTGAAACATACAAGTATGCCAGAACAGGCCCCTTGTCGGTAGGGTCGATCGGGTCAGCGGGATCAGGACCGACGTATCCAGCAGAGGTGTGGTGGAAGACAGCGGTGACAGTGCTACCAGCGGGTACAGTTGCTACTACGGTGGAGACGGGTTGTTCGAAACCAGTGTTGCAGATGAGATTGTCCGAGGTGATGTCTGTAATGGGCTGGAGAGGGTGACACGGATCTCAATGAACGCAGGAGATGGGTTAGTTGTTGGATACGAACGGCATTGGAAGCGGGTACTCTGACTGCAACGCCGTGGCCTTCATCGACTCCGTTCACAAGGAAGTCCTGTCGAACACGTCAGTCTAATCGCAGTGGCGCATGTACGTACACATGAATGGAAAAGGATGCTCACGGAGAAGACTGTGCGAGCCGCGACGAAATTAGCCAAAGAGGCAAATGCAACGAGAGAGGTGAACGTCTTCATGATCGAGTCCAGGGATGTGGATCCTTGTTAACTTTCAACCTAGTCTCGAGGGCCTATTTTATAGTACGTCTTGAACGGAAAATCTTGTCCACGTTGGAAGCAGGGACATCATGAGCAATGTCATCGTCAGTCTACTGTTCAATATTCTGTGCCGACCGGTATGTCCGTATTACCTGGACGACGACCACGAAAGAACTTCGTACCCTGGAGAGAAGTCGGATGCCGACTGTGCCGTGAAGGAAGCTTGTCGGAAGTATGTCCAGTACCCCAGCTGACGATGAGCTCGAAGAGCGATGTATGTCGCGTGTACGACCCACTTAGCACAGAAAAGCGCACGAATCCCGAAGACGGAGCGAAGTAAAGCAATCGGTATGTCATAAGATTTGTCAGGAGATCATGACATATTCTTCACCCGTAGGGTCGTTCGTACCGCACTTCATGGCAGAGAAAATAGTGAATTGCATAGACAGAAGGGATAGGGTCATTACATGGAACGTTTGCAATCGTGAGACATGTCTGGAAATCTTCGCACAACGGTGATATTAGAGGCATTGACTGTACTGTAAGTCAAAGATATACATCAGAAACAGTATTGGCTTGGAAAATCATGGGAACGTACGTATGGGCCCGACACTGTGCAAGTGCTACCGCTTGCGCAGACAGTGGCACCCGTCCAACTGGCAGTTTCATCAATAAAGATATTGAGATAATACTGAATGTAAGCACTTACCCTTGGCCACCGCATTGGCCGTACTTGGATGCAACAGGTCCTGTAGGGGTGCTAGTCGCAGGCGGGGCAGGCGGGCTGGTCGCTGGAGGTATCGGAGCAGAAGTCGGTGCAGCCGGGGCGGACGTGGGAGGGGGCTGAGGGCCATCGCATGAGAAGACGGGAGGTCCAGGGATGGTGTAGCTTGACAACGGCTCGTAGATGTTGATCTTGATGCCGGGATCAGTTCCACTGTACGCTCCGGGGAAGCTAACTGTCGCAGGAGTGGTGCTTCCACCGCCGGTCACTGACAATTGACCGCACTCCATCTGGAAAGTGAGTGGTTCAGATCCAACATGCATGTCTTTGTAAGTGAGAGTTGACTTACGTAGAATTGAGCACCGGGGTATGAGCTTGCGGCATGCAGGGCAATGATTTCGGCGCGGAGAAGATACTGCCCAGAAGCAATGCAAGATGGCAAAGTGAATGTCACTTTGCCCTTGTTCGCGATCAGTCTGTCGACACCCCAGTTGCCACTGCTATCCAGACCATCTTCGTAGATCTGCCCAGTCGTGAATATACGAGAATGTGCGAAATGCCCCGAACACCTACCTTGAACCATTTAAGCCCAGTCATATCGGTTTGAGTTGCGTTTGGGATCTGTGCCAAGTAAGCAAGAACAGGTCCTATAGATTTTCGTCAGACGGTTGAAGTCGGGTCATGCGAAAGAAGGCACACGCCTTTGTGACTTGGGTCAATTGGGTCTGCAGGGTCTGTGGGGTCTGCACCGGCGAGGGCTGAAATCGAGGCTAAGACGGACATCACATGTGTTTTCAATGTTCCAGTACGTACTGTGATGCCACTCAGTAGTGACCTGGGCACCAGCCGCTACTGGCAGAATTGCCATGGAAATAGGCTGATGGTAGGGATTGATACCACCATTGCAGATGAGATCGTTGGAGGTGACATCGGTGATAGGCTGCATACAAATAAGCACGCCAAGAATCAACCATAAAGGTTTTAAAACACTTACACCGTCGTAATCAGGGACGCGAATACCAGTGATATGGCCTTGGTCTACCCCGTTGAAGTACAGTTCCTGTGAAGAACGCGATATTTAGCCCATATCAGCGTGTCGTTGTCCACAATGGTGCTCACCTGCATGATGGTGTGCGCGAAGGCAGAAGTCGCCAACGCAGCGAAGACAGCAATAGAAGCGAAACGCGTCATGTTGGCAAGAATGCAACGTGTGTTCGTTGACCTTGTGCTACAACGCCGCTGGCCATGTTTTTATAGCTCGAGGGCCGGCTGTGATTGTGGTCTATACCAGGGGCGTATAACGCGGCTCATCCAAGTTTTTTCCGTCGTCCCTCTGTCCGAGTGCAAGCCGTTCCTGCAGAAGCTTCGCGTGTGAAAGTCATAATGTATAGAAAAAGGTCGGAAACTGTCGTGAAGGGTGCAACTATACTGAGCGTGTAGGCTAAGTGTATGTAGTCCCAGCCGGATTGTGCTGATCGTGAATGACCGGAGCGAAGTTTTGGCAGGGCTTTTCCGCACTCGTCCGAGATTAGGGTCACCAGATGTCTTCCAGTGCCGACAATCAACCTGCGAGAAGTTTGAGAAGTGGGCCCCGCATATCTTGTTCCTTGTATTGAAAGTAGAACATCATGCGGACGATCCGTGGTTGAGGCTGAATATGTCCCGCAATTTGAGATTTGTATAGATACAGATATTTGGGTAGGTCTTTGGATAGAGAATTCCGAGAGTGAACATGTAGCACGAATAGATGATGCAGGGGTGGTCATGCAGTGGGGAAGTCAAGACAAAGGGGATGAGTGAGTACCGGGGAAAAGGATGAGATCCGTGGAAGTGACGCACATATTATAATGATACATTCCATATCTTCTAAGCATAGGCTCGTATTCACTGCACTTGCCCTGCCGTCCAACGGTCCCCCCACATCACACGTTTGTGATATGTTTTCCGTAGTTCCCTAAATTCTTTGACGAAGTCATCGATGTCCTTGCCGTTGGACGTGCTGTTCGACGGAGAACCTTGGACAAATGAAGACGCAACGACCTCCGAGTGATCATCTTGAGCAGTCGTAGCGTGTTTCAGTCGCATGAGAAGGAATTGAGGAGTGAATCTCTAAGGGTAGGTATGCACTTGAGTAGTGCTCCCGAAGGATCGTGTAATACTGTACGTACCTGGTAAACCTCCCGCTGTTCTCTTTCTACCTCTTTCCATCGTGCTTCAAGCTGCTTAGCCTCGTCAAAGGCCTCCTTGGTCTCGCTACGTAGAGTATAGAGAGGTTCCTGGAGGGTAAGAGCGTTCTCTGTACGAATGATGCGTAAGTATGGGTTCATTATGTTGTTGATGCTGACCAAACTCACGCGCGATCGTCTCATTCGCTAATCCGAGTTCAGCTTGGGCTTGATACCAAGCTTTCACTTGACTGAGTGTATGAAATACCGCCTGGAAATACTGGGGATCAACAAGAAGATCCTCGAGATCTTCTCTCCTGTGTACTCAATGAGACATTGGACTATCTGAGCCACCCTCATGATAAAACGACACTTACGATAGATGAGCCAGCTCCGGAAAGTCAGTCAACAGCTGAGAAGTCATGGTGGTGGTCGAGTATAGAGTGCTTCGTAAGCGCGCCGATCATCTTACCGACCTCCTGCATGTCCGCCATGTCCGAAACATTTGTCCTCCCTGGAGAACTCATTCCTGCTCGGCATGTCAACTTGAAACTCGGTCCAGGTCTTCTGCAACATGCTACAGTCGACCAAGACTCTAGAGTGATATCCACGAAAGCCGGGGAGCTGCGCCATTCCGCAAATAACAGCAAGTGGTGGATAGAAAGCAATTCTCGGCGGGTATGCTTTTCCAACTGCCCCACTTATGACTATCTGACCTTATCGTTATTTTCTAGTACATACCCGCGCCTCAAGAAAGTGTTGTTGGTCTTGTGACTGCACGTAGTGGAGAGGGATGGCGCGTAGACATCGGTGCTGCACATCCTGCATATCTCGATGCACTTGCCTTTGAAGGCGCCACAAAACGGAATAAACCAAATATCAAAGTACGTTGTGCTAGTGCGACTAGTATCATCCCTTGTTCATGACAGTACAGGTTGGATCTCTGATATACGCACGCGTATCTTTAGCACATAAGGATATGGAACCAGAACTGGAATGTTTCGATGCCCAGACGCATAAAGCTGAAGGATTTGGAGAACTGAAAAGCGGGTTTGTGGTGCGGTGTAGTCTAAGAATGTGCCGTCTGCAAGTGGTCCCAACTATCCTGTCAACCTCTGAAGCTGACTCTGAGTGCATCTAGCCTCATGGATCCAAAACACTTCCTCCTTCCAGTACTGGGCTCTGAATTCCCTTTGGAGGTTGCGACAGGGTTGAATGGGAGGGTATGGGTGAATGCGAAGGCTACCAAGCACATCATAGCAATCTCGCGGTGTATCGAGGCTGTCGACCCCGACGGAGGAGGCATGGACGAGAAAGGTGTACGGCAGCTTCTTAGCACAATTGAGCTGTAGCACTCCTTCACATCAACGTTTGGATATGAGCGAGTGGATCCGTTTCAATCATCGTCCCCCAAGCGAGCCCTCTTTGAAGGTCTTCGGCCAGAGGTAACACTGTCGTCGTCGCTCAGTGTACCTGCGCTTCGTCGAGCAGCGTTTGCGCGTTTCTTGCGCTGATACTCCCGGTCGCGATTCTTCTTCTGCTGGGCAGCTGTGAGCTCCGCTGATCGTGCAGGAGGAACAATTACAGTTGTCAGTCCTGGGGTGGACATGCGTGAATCTTCAGCTGTGGCTGCAGACTCCTCCCCTTCCCCTGAAAGCTCCAAAGACTGACAGTTGAGGCACCGCGATGAGTACCGCTGCTTATTTTCTATCACATAGGGTAACATACCTTTTTGTGAGTCATGCTACTCATCGAGAACAACCTGTCTCCGTCACCAACTTCATATTTCCGCCTGCCACCCGGCGCGTTCTTCAGGTACCCCTCAAACCCATGAATGATGTTTCCTCCACTGTGGGCTGCAGTCTCCGATAGGTATGTCCCCTCGAAGTTATATAGCTGGACTTCGATTTGGGCCTATTTGTCGCGTCAGTATACTCCGGAGCACTAGTAACAAGAGATGAAATTCCTACAAGCCGCTTGTCTGCTTCGCGTTTCTTTGTGAGCGCCTTCATGAGTTCCTCCTTCGCCGCATCGTACCGCGCCTTGTCCTCGGGCGTCGGAACGGTTGCTTCTGCCATGTCCTTGAGGGTTTTGATTCCAAGTAAATGGAACTCGTAGAGTAGCACTGGCAGAAGAGGGTCGGCAACTCGTCGCGCCAAAAGCGCGGAAAGCGCTTATCAGCTGATGTAAGCGATCCTCAGGACTCTGTTCTCCTTCAAGTTCTACAGCTTTCCTCCATCTCCTCCCCCTGCTTTTCCATGGCTACAGTTGCTCGTTATATCTATTCTCATTATGATCCTCCAAAGCCAGAAGAACCGGTCTCAGAGCCTCCCCAGCATAACGCAGACAATGAGTCTGACCCATGGCAGACTGAATCAGCCTTCGGAGCACGGAACCGTCTGGCTCGAGCTCCACAATTCGTTCCAGCCACGATTTCTTACGATGAGGTTAACGACATGATTGGTGCCTCAGTACTGGCGCAGCAAAGATTGGCGAAGGAGGAAGGGTCGAAAGAAGATGTGGCGGGGTGGTACCGTTCTTTGACGAGAGGGAGCACTGGCAATACACCGGTCAATGGTACGAGCACCACATCACCCTCTGGTTCCCAGGCACCGCTAGACATAAATATACCCCAACATACGTCAAAGTCGAGACTGAAGACAACGAAGAACGATTGGTTTATACACAGGGCTCTGCGTGGCGAGCCCAAGTCTGCGCCGGCGACACCGCCGCCTACCCTGGCCGATATCCTCTCGCGGGAACCTCCTGCATTGTCGAAGGAGTCTGCTCTCCGTCCTCCCGTGTTCCTTACTATTGGGCCGTCAAACCGAGGTTTCACGATGCTCGAACGAAGTGGATGGACGGAAGGGGAGCCTCTTGGTCCTCATGTTCTCAGACGGGGACGCGCCACGGGGCAGGCCTTGGAAGGCAGGAAGAAAGTGAAACGGGAGGATGAAGATCTGGTTGTGAGAGAAGAGCAGTGGGAGGTCCCTTGTGGCTCGGATGACGATGTGAGTGAAGTGCGGAAGGTCGAGGTGGTGGACTTGACATTATCGGATTCGGACGAAGAGGAGGAGGACATGGACGAACTGAATCCCTCTGATACCTCGAAGACCGGGCCCGATCAGCTATTCTCGCATGATGGGACAGCTCTCCTCACACCTATCCCCACCATCCTTAAAGCCGATCGACTGGGCATAGGTTTGAAGGCCAAAACTGAAGGGCCCTTTCGCAAGTCCAAGAAGCGGGTCACACATAACCAAGCAGCACTTGCTACTCATATTCGCACCACGGAAGAAACTAAACGGATGAAAAAGGCCATGGGACGAGGAACGAGGGCTTTTGCTAGGGCAGCAAAGAAAGAGTCTGAACAGCGTCGACATTTGCTGGCGAGCTTGAACGATCCATAGAGTCGTCTCGTCCCATCTCTAGAGCTGCACTCGCTCCTATAGTTTCGAAGCCTCCAGCAAACTATCTCGTTGGACGCGAACGCCCACTATTCTAGAGCATTCTTGCACCTTCCACCATGTTCTTTCTTGTCTCTACGGCGAGCATTGGTACATCAATCTGCTTTTGATGCGTTTCTATCAAAGCCTATGGGGGACGCGTCACCCTCTCACCCACTTTCTCACTGGTGTGGTCGTGAAGACGCTGATCGCATCCACTCTGCATCCGAAGGCGCACACCTCACAGAGCTGTATAAAATACAGACCCTGTTCCACATATCATTCATCTCATTCACCCTGTCCAAACCCCTACCATCGACATGTTCGCGACAGATCGTCTCGTTCTTCGTGCTTACAACGAGTCCGACCTCGACGAGCTCCTCATTCTGTGGAACGAAGCTGGCGTGCAGACAGGCGCTACCATTGACCATGTGGTTCCCCGCGGTCCCAAGTGGAAAGAGACGTTCCGAAGCTGGGTGTGTTATCAGACTTATTCATCCCCGTCTGGATCTCCATAACCATCTCTTTACATTGTACTTATCATGTTGCTGTAGTTGGACAACGCCAGACTTCACTGGATAATCCAATTGAAAGACACATTTCAGTTCGTCGGATACCTCACGTTGCGCGACGAGAACCCCAAGAACCGCGACGGCGACCTCGCCATCACGTTGAAGACGGCCCACTGGGGCAAGGGGTACGCGAGTGAAGTGTTGAAGTTCACCGTGGACCACGCGTTCCGCGTACTGAACTTGCACCGCGTGTCGTTGGGTGTCTTTGAGACCAACGATCGTGCCGTGAATCTCTACAAGAAGATGTACGTCTCTCTCCCTTTTTGCTAGGTGTGCAAGCAGAGGCTCACATAACATGTGTGGCGCGTTCTACAGTGGATTCGTGGAAGAGGGTCGTTTGCGCAAAGCGAATTGGATAGACGGCGCATGGAGGAACGTTGTTTTGATGAGCATCTTGGACGAAGAGTGGTCCGCTCGTCAAGCTCAGCAGCAATAGGCGTCGTCTTAACGGTCAGATCTTCATACACAGTCTCCTGAGGAGATAAGATATGTAGCTCATGGGCATGTTGGTACCGTTGGAGAATCTTGCAGAACATCAACCACAGGTGCTGTAACTACTTGAAGATTGCTACCAGATTGCAACAAATTGAGTGTATACTGCGCCGTGGTACCGTGGCAGTGGCCGCCAATATTAATGATACATGTCCCTGAGCGCCACAGGCCACAGTCGTCTCTTGCAAGTTGTTCTGCATCCATTCCACGCCCACATCTCTCACTTTGGTAGGAAATACCTCTGTCTAAGCCGACCACGACAGAGCGACTCACTCTCAATTTATACTCAAGTAAGAGCGTGAACATATTGTACTGATGCAATTGCAGACTTTCTCATTGCCATGTTTTCCAACGGTGAATCCCTCTCTCTACGACCACATGACAGCAAAACCGAGACGTATACTATCGTCAAACAACTCCCACCCGTCGACACATACATTACGTTTCTTGTTTCTTGCAACGTCTCATTCGCGCAGAGACGTCGTCGTCTCTCAGGTATTCGCTACGTCGACCGGAGATTCGAGGCGAAAGCCCCAGCGTGGACTCTATCTGCTGAGCAGGCTGCCGCTTCCTCTCAAGCACAGCTCGCCCGTACGTCGACAGAAGACCTTGTGGCACAGATGAAAGTGTGTGATCCTGCTACGAAGGCTTTGCTGGCGGAAGAACGTTGGTATCGATATCAAGCGGACGTCTTTGAAAAGAGTCTTCCCCATCACGAACGCGCGAATCGTCTTGAAGGCCCCGAAGTTTCCCGTCTCATCACACATGGGAACATCGTTTGTCCGGGTGTGCGCGCAATCGGGCTCCCTACCATGGTCTTTTCATACGTCCCCGACGTGGACGACAAACCATCTCTCTGCGAACTAGCGATGGCGAGTACACCACCTTTCTTGTCGACAAGCCCTTCCTGCCATTCACCAAGAGTGCTGTCTTGCTCGCAGAGTCTCAACGACGCCGAGACCTCGTCGTCCTCAAGATATACGACCCTCGTTACTTGTACGAAAGACTTTCTAGGCCGGTTTCTCACTACACTCGGCCGTGGACTTTCGCTGCGGAGCAGGCTGCGCATCCTCTACACTCACGGACACATTACCTTCCCGCCGTGTCAACGCTCCATCGATCCTCCCGCCATCGTCATGGAGTACATCCTGGGCACCGGCCTGGGCGACATGTCTGGACCTGTGCGGCAGGTATGGACAGCGAAGTTTGGCGATCTGCTATCAAATTTCACGACGGCCCGCTGCTGCGTACGATATTGAAGATGAAGGGCGGTCGTGCTCTGCACATACCAGAATGGGACGGTCGCTATCAAAATATTCGAGGGCTAGAGCTATAGGTGCGGTCGGATTTCAAGGCTTCAGCTTCAAGTTGACCTTATGGAGGCGTACATAACAGAGATCCTCGAACCTAGTCGAGTTAGCCACGTACAACTTCAGCACCTGCCAGTGGCCATCCATGTACTCCATATGTTACAATGAAATGAAAGGACATTGAACCGGAGGCTGTGACACTGGTGTAGTCTTCAAGTTACAATCTTGACATTTGGCTCATCTAGAGTCTTGTATTTAGCCAAGCCCAGACTTCGCTGAACTTATTCTGCCACCGAAATACAACAGAAGATATCTATGCCATGTTCCGGACGAGGTGTGATAAGTTGTGTGTGACGTGTAGAAGGACTGGGTATCGATGAGCATCTGAGACGAAGGATGCTCCGTTCGTCAAAACCAGCAGCACTACACACTTATATCTTTTCTTTCCGAGTCTTCAGACTGGAGAAGAGATATGTATGAGGAATATGCAGCAATAAACGGTGTTGTACAGTAATCCAAACGAGTGCGTGCGCTATATACGAGTGACGGTGGTATAGTAAGGAGTGAACAAAATAAGCTCTAAACGGGATATTTACGTGTGAAATGGTATCGTATTGAGGAATCGAGGGGAGGAGGTTAGATGATGCGTATACTGTGGATATGCGAATGAGATGAGAGCAAGTTGACACGAGAAGAAAGACCGAAATAACGAAAGTCAAGTGGCCGTGTAACAGTACACCGACCGTTGCATAGAGACTCCATTGCAGAAGAGAGAGTGAGAGCGAAGGAAAGCAGAGTAGTAGAGAATGGTGGTGATCGGAATCTATGGGCTCATGGGCATGTTGGTGCCGTCGTAGGAGAATCCTGCAGGATCATCAGTGACATTGAAAAGTAAAACGTCTAGTCAGACGTACCAGCAAATTGCTCTTGAGCGGACTGGGAGAGATGGGAGTTCTCGACGACGCTGTCTAGAGGAGCCTCCGTCGTGAAAACGGTATCGAAGTTGGACACGTCCTATCGTTATCACATTAGCTTGAGCGGAAATGACAACCTCCATGCACGAAGAACTCACAACAGGGCTTGAAACACTAGGCTTGAACGGAGGTTGGATCTTCTTCTTCAGAAGCTTGTCAAAGTCCAGGTTCTTCGCGAAGAACGGATGCTTCTTGATTTCATCCGCTCCATTCACGCCCAATCGCTTCGCAGGGTCGCGAGTGAGCAAGCCGGTCAAGATGCTCTGCGCCGCCGGGCTGATGTCTTCACCGAACACGAGCGGGTCCTGCAGGATCTTCTTGTACATGATGTCGGTGTTCTCGTCGTAGTAAGGCGGGAGACCGGACAGCATCTCGTAAAGGAGGACGCCAAGTGTCCACCAGTCGATGACTTTGTTGTAGCCTTCGCCGTAGAGAATCTCCGGGGCGAGGTATTCAGGCGTACCGCAGAAGGTGTTGGTCTTGTCGGAGTCCTTCATGTTGAGCTTGCACAGACCGAAATCGCATAAAGCGATATGTCCGGTGTAATCGAGTAGAATGTTCTCGGGTTTCAAGTCACTGTATGTAGGTTCAGAATCATCGTTCAGTGAGTGAGGATGAATGATCGTACCGATATACAACATCAAGCTCGTGGAGGTGCTCCAAGGCGAGAAGAAGCTCAGCACTGTAGAAACGACTTCGCTCCTCGTTGAACCTTTGCTCGCGTTGCAAGTGATGGAAAAGTTCTCCGCCGTTGACGAAACTGCAAAGGCTGGTTAGGCTACAGCGAAGGATTTCACAATCTCAGACCTACGCCAGGACCAGGTAAAGCTTCTGCTCAGACTGGAAACTGAATTTCAGAGGCACAATGAACGGGTTGTTCACTTGCGCGAGCACGAAACGCTCCGCAAGCGTATGTGTGATCTCGCCACGATCGACGATGTTTTGCTTGCGGATAGTCTTCAAAGCATATATTCGCGAAGTGTCACGTTTCCGTACTTGCATGACCTATAAGTTTGACAGATCAGCACTAGGAACAATCACGTAGAGTGTATATTTACCTTTCCGAAGCTACCTTTACCGATGACGGTAACCAACTCGAAGTCAGAGATGGTCAAAGATTGGCCCTAAAGACGCGTCAGATTACAGGCACGATGGATACGTGTTGTGGCGTGCTCACAGTACTGGGCTGGAAAGCTACCCCGATCTGGATCCTGCCAGAGCCTCCAACGAGTTCATACCATTGTTCGTCGGCCGGCAAGTCATCGAAGTCCGGCGTAAACCGTACGCCACCCATGAAGAGATCGTTGCCCATGTCGTCAGCAATGCCATCTGAACCGCGCTTAGGCTCTTCGTTACGAAGGTAACACTGGATAGAGATTTCAGAGTTACGAGACACATCGCTATACGCCACAGCCGATCAATAACAGGATCCTCGTACGAAATTCGAAACTTTACTCACAACTGCGTCTCATACATGTACAACGGCTTCTCCAAGTCACCTCCCAGGGCAGTGATGAGCACCTGATTGACTTCGAACTCCATGACCAAGTACGGTAGCCACCAGCATTGCGTCCTCTGCACGCTGTCCCGGTTGCTCTTCCGGCTCGCCAGCCTGCTCTGCGTGACGCTCGACGGCGACACCGACGCCGCGACTTTTGCTTGCTGAGATTTCAGTGCCGCTTGGACCGCTTTGGGGACATTGCCACCGGGAACGCTGAGGCCTTCTAACCACAGAACGCGGATGGCGAGGAGACCAGAGCGAGAGATGGGCTTGCCGTTAGGGTTGCAGGGTGTCGGTGTCGTGGAACGGGGATCCATGTCTTGGATGGACAGGCTGGATGCGCCAGCCTGCTTGGATTTGCTCTTTCCGATTTTCCAGGACATGTTGAGTAAGACGTGTGGCGAGGACAGAAGGAGTGTAAAATGAGAGAAGAGAGACAGAGACAAAGCCTGCTTTGCACTTAAGTATGTACGCCGCGCTGGAGCTAGAAGCGTCGGTCGTCGTGCTGGCTACGGTTGCAAGCGGAACGTACGTGGAAATGAGCGGACGAGTATGTAAAAGGCTCTGCTGGCCTCTGTCGCGTGGGCTGCGGTCCTCGGCTACGTGACGATGATGACAAGCCAGAATTAACGCCGCTCTGGGTTGTTGCTGGGTTGTCTCCGCGACGGTCATCTACAACTCTGGACCTCATAATATACAATGTCGACGGTGCTATCTACCGTTTCAAGAACCCACTGAAACAACAACGGTAACTACCGGGATCGCGGAAGCTTTTGATATACACACGATCGTCTCCAAGGAACACGATCCAGAATGGCAGAAGCTTGTTCACCCTCATGTAAGCTAACACTTCTGGCAACGCATTGAACCAACATCACTTGAACATCACCCCGATGTCGAATTGTAAACTGTTTGCAGATATATATGTGAGCATGACCGAGGAATAACGACACAGTGTCACACACAAACTGTCTCAAGGTGATGATCACAACTATCGCTAGTATGTGGCGCACCTTATACAGAGAGTTTGAGCCTGGAACCTGAGATCATGATAACATCCCAGGAAAGCGTGAAGATGGTCGTTTCGAGTCGTGATCAACCCGGATTGTGAGACTCTGCGGACGCACTGAAGTGTATTCGGACCAGATCGAGAAGTGCAGCGGTCTGTAGGTTTCGGAGTAGCGGTCAGCCAATGGGATTGATCCTGCGTCTCGAACGAATACACGGTAGATATGACTCGGTCTTCCAGCGCTGTACTAGCCAATCGGACCCATTCAAATTTTTTCAAACCTGACAGTATTCGTCTTCTGACGCTCGAGAAGGAGGCAAAGGCGCAGATTGAGGGATCCGTATTCTGTGGTCGGTGCGGCGCTATCTATTCCGCAGGACATTCTTGATCGATTGGGTGGTAGCAGTGGCGCGTGTACGAGCACACACTGGCGAAGCCATGATGCTCGCTACCATGTCTGGGTCAATGGGTGTAGTAGTGGCGCATGTATCATGAGTATACGTACACTCTGGCGAAGTCCGAACTTCTGAAGGGCTGGTATTGCAGATCACGTTTGCGCACGTACTACCAGTATAGACTCGTCTTCGAAACGGATGTGGGGTGCAGGGTGCAAGCCGGGGTCCGGATGGAAGGGCAGCGGAATAAGATGAACTAGCGGATATCTTCAAAGACCAAAAAAGCAGCGCGTATGCATGAATAGACCGAAGTAGACCCTGCGTTCACATACGATAAATGAAGATGAGCGTGATCCAAGGCTCGATGGTATCTGCAGCTCACCTTGCAACGGGACAGAAAAAATCCAGAAGAGATGGCCCGCGGCGGACTGTGACTTCAGGTTGTTCTACCAGCCACGGAAAGGCGATTGGCATCGGGAAACAGAGCGCATACCCCGAGCTACGGAGATCACTTGCGATTCCTCTGCTTGTACGATGCAGCCTGATCAGCGCAAGATGCTCGAGGATAATATAGACGAAGTGACCCATCACAGTGGCCTACATCCAAGTTAAGTTTCGAACCACACCTCCACGTCGACAGGAGACAAGAGTGTATGTTCACGGGTCGCGAACATTGTCATCCTGGAAAATCCGATAATTCAGCGTTCGTAGATGCATGGCGGTCTCTGACGGCCTACCTTGGGCTATTAGAAGACGACGATCGAGAATCCGTGGCTGAAACCTCGATGCGGAAGCCAAGGGTTCCGTCCTACCACGCTTACACAGACCAGGAACATGCGGACTTCTCGGCCTTCCCAGGGCTTGAGATGCTACAATATTTTGAGCCGTTAGATAATACGTGCAGTACGGGGCATGGTGTAACGTGTGGGAGAGAAGACGGCACAGGCGACATCCGGTACGATCCAGACGAGCATTTATGTCGTCGCGTCCAGTCAAAACCGTGGAGAACCACAATGGATTGATTGATCAGTCTGATCAACCTCAGAATGCGGGGTAAAAGGGGGATAGAGTCTAGTTTCGTTCCCAGCCGTTCCGACGAGGTCCTCTGCACGCAACGATGAATAACACTCGGGCCTACTCGGGCTGGATTTGGTGTACGGACGAGCGGTAGGTGACGGGGCGGATCCGAGACTAACTAGAGTCTAGAGATGAGTACGCGAATAATATTGAGTGTGCTGGCTGGTAAACAGCACGACGTCCAGAGAGGGGAAATACAACTCACTGCGTCAGGTGTAGAAAAGCTTGGCAAAAGCTTGGCCGTAGCCTCACACATTGTTCGTCTCTGTCAGGCCGCCTGCTGAGGATGTGCGAGTGTAGGCGGATCTATTGTCTCAGACAACATCGAAGGCGTTGGTCGGATGGGGTGGTTGTACGTGTAATGGATTTTCTGTTCGGTGTGACGGCACAAAATCCAGCCGACCATCCGGAAATCTGTAGAATATTCGAGTAGAGGAAGTTCAGGTGTGTGGAAGACGTTGAAATATTGAGAGCAGTTGATGTCCACGAAATCGATAGACTGGCTAGACGGTAGTCTGGTGAGTCTGGTGACCGGTTCAAATGGAGAAGAATATGCTCTTGAAGCTCGCGATACGTCCATTCCTGCAATGAATTCGTTCTTGAGACTACGCAGCAGAGACACTGCGAAAAATTGAGCGGTGGGGATGGCAGGTTGAGTTCATAAGAAAAGGTTCACACCGACGATGACGAGTAACTTAGTTTGATAGTCGTCAATACACGGGGGCCATCATGATGGCGAGTACTTTGAACGCGACGTTCGGCACGCGCTGATATCGTTCCACAAATGTGAATGAGAAGCATATCAAAGGCTCGTACATACTTACTGAGCGACGGACATTTGCAGACAACACACCCCGTTTCCTAAGGGTTCGATGTCCTAGGTGACGAACGAGAAAGTATGTACGTAGTAAATGTGCAGTCAGAGTAACGCGGTTGGGGGAAGATGGAAATTTGGCCAGGCCTTCCGCGAAGCGGAAGGCGAAATACAAAGACTTGGGACTCGGATGTTCGCAGCGGAGAGTCTGAGCTGTGGAACGAGCTGCGAAGTGCGAAGTCCGTGAGATCTCGAGACGAGAAGGCCAAAGGCCGAATTTCTGCCAAATTCTGACTTGACCCTGAAGTGAAAGCAAGCCGTAACGAGCACGACTCACCACCACTAAAACGCTGGGATGGTGGGCCGGGACGAGAAAATACCTGAGCGAATGAGAGGACGATGGAGAGTGAGGGAACACGATACACGGAAGCATGCCTTGCAGCGCGTTCTGCCGCTTTCGGACATCGCTTAGTAAGCATTAGTTTGGACTCCCTCGGGAGTCAAACTTGATTAATCTTGATTGACCGGTAAGAGTCCCCGGTTACATAAGCGATCTGGCCCCACAGGCGTCCGTGCATCGCGATCCTGGTGCAGCGGAGTCAACACGAAGACAAGAGTTGCTGACCCACTCCTCTACGAGGGAGTTGAAAGTAAACAAAGAGAAACAAAGCGAGATAGAAAGGATCTTTTAGTGTACGATGATAATGAGATCAAGCGGACCTGAGATCTGAGATACTTGATCATAAGGAGAGCGGGCGTCTGTGAGGCTGGCGCAGGCGACCCCGCGATTGCCGATTGGTGCCAAGATCCAAGGGCCACCTTCTGACGTGGTCTGTGACTGCCAGGATAACCCTTGGTAGGTCGACGCGTGACGACGTGACGTGTCTGCAGCGGTGCCTGGCAGGCCTGCGTAAGCCGCCTCTTGTCAAAATCTCGTCCCACCGGAGTAACTCTCCGGTGCTGTTCTACTTAAACGCTGAACACCATTTCCACTCTCATCCGCTGCTTTCTACTCCCTCCCTCTCTTTTCTTTGTTTAATTTAAAGCAACATCGTCCTACTGGACAGAGTCGACAAGCTTTCTTACCTCCTAGCTGGTCAACCTCGTCCATGGCTGCAGAAACTTCCCCGTCCGTCGAGGCGCAGAATGAGAAGGGCGGCCATGCCAGTGTCGACCACCCAGTCGATTCCAAAGAGCACACTCAGAAAGCAGAGTCCTCGGAAGGGCCTGTCACCGTGGTCACTGAAGAGGGAAAGGATCTCACCCCGGTGTCTTTCACTCAGCTCTTCAGGTGCGTTCATTCGACCCTCGTGCCCCCTGGCTCGTGACGCTGACAGTACTCGTCCCCTAGATTCTCCACGAGATCTGAACTGATTATGGATGGTATCGGACTTGCTGCCGCCTTCGCTGCAGGATCCGCTCAGGTATGATCATCTTGAGTCTATTATTTTGCCGTTAGCTTATGTTGCGCCCATCAGCCTCTCATGAGTTTGCTGTTCGGTAATCTCACAGAAGATTTCGTCCAGTTTGAAACTGTCCTGTCGTTGGCGAATTCTGGTGACACAACTGCTCAAGCCCAGCTTCCCGCCGCAGCGGCCCACTTCAGGTTTACTTCAGCTCATGATGCGTCGTATTTGGTCTACATTGGTCAGTCCAAATTACCTCTATGTGCAGCTCGTCCTCTGAATTAGTGGTCATTTTTAGGTGTTGGCATGTTTGCGTGCACTTTCACCTACATGTACATCTGGGTTTATACTGGTGAGGTCAACGCGAAGCGGATTCGTGAGAGATATCTCCAGGCCGTCCTTCGTCAGGATATCGCATTCTTCGATAACGTCGGCGCGGTGAAGTTGCTACTCGTATCCAGACGGACACACGTGAGTTATCCCCGGCCAATTTTTTACGTATCCTTGCTAAGACCTCCGGACAGATTTGGTTCAGCAAGGTATCTCTGAGAAAGTCGCTCTTGTCGTCAACTTTTTGGCCGCATTCTTAGTGGGTTTCATCATTGCCTATGCTCGGTGTTGGAGATTAGCCCTCGCGCTGTCTTCCATTCTGCCTTGTATTGCGATCACCGGTGCCGTCATGAACAAGATGATTTCAGGTCTGATGCAGTACGTATTAACTTTACGAACACTTTCTCCCCAAACTGAATGAGATGTCACGCAGGACGTCCCTCAAGCATGTTGCCACAGGCGGTAGTCTTGCGGAGGAAGTCATTGCTACTGTTCGAACAGCACAGGCCTTCGGTACCCAGCGCGTGTTGGCCGACATCTACGATGATCACGCCGACAAGGCGTACGCCGCAGACCTGAAAGCGGCAGCATGGAACGGCGGCGGTCTGGCCGTTTTTTTCTTCATCATCTACTCTGCGTATGCTCTCGGTAAGCTTCTTTCTAACATTACTCTTCGTGGCTGTGCTAACTTTCAATGAATTGACAGCCTTCAGCTTCGGTACTACCCTCATCAACGAGGGGCACGGTATGTCACTCCCAAGTCGCTTCCAATCTCATCTGCTCAAAGATGTCTTGTACAGCTACCGCTGGTATCGTTATCAACGTCTTCCTTGCTATTTTGATCGGATCCTTCTCTCTTGCCCTGCTCGCGCCGGAGATGCAGGGTGAGTAAATACAGCGCCTCCTCACTCGAGCTTTTCACTAACAGTATTTTTGTCGCAGCCATTACCCACGGACGAGGCGCCGCCGCGAAGCTCTATGCCACGATCGACCGCGTGCCTACCATCGATTCTGCGTCTCCTGACGGTCTCAAGCCTGAGAAATGTTTGGGAGAGATCACCCTGGAGAATGTTGACTTCAACTACCCCTCACGCCCAGACGTCCCTATTGTCAAGAACCTCTCCATCAACTTCCCTGCCGGAAAAACCGCCGCGCTCGTCGGTGCTTCTGGCTCTGGCAAGTCCACGGTCATTTCACTCGTCGAGCGGTTCTACGACCCTATGTCCGGTTCTGTCAAGCTCGATGGTGTCGACGTCAGGGATCTCAACCTCAAGTGGCTGCGTTCGCAGATTGGCTTGGTGTCCCAGGAACCCACACTTTTCGCAACAACCATCAAGGGTAACGTCGCCCACGGTCTCATCAACACTGCGTACGAGCATGTGTCAGAGGACGAGAAATTCGCTTTGATCAAGGAGGCTTGTATCAAGGCCAACGCCGACGGTTTCATCTCGAACTTGCCGCTCGGATATGACACCATGGTCGGTGAGCGTGGCTTCCTCCTGTCAGGTGGACAGAAGCAGCGTGTGGCCATCGCCCGTGCCATCGTCTCTGACCCTCGTATTCTCCTACTCGACGAGGCGACATCTGCCCTGGATACCCAGAGCGAAGGTGTTGTACAAGATGCTCTCGACAAGGCCGCCGCTGGACGTACTACCATCACTATCGCTCATCGTCTCTCGACTATCAAGGACGCCAACCGCATCTATGTCGTAGGGGGTGGTGTCATCCTCGAATCCGGTACCCATGACGAGCTCCTCCAAGACCTCAACGGCCCTTACGCCCGTCTCGTCTCTGCTCAGAAACTCCGCGACTCTCGCGAGAAACGCGGTGACGGTGAGGACGATGGTGATGAGACTGCCGCTTCCGGTGACGACCACGAAGATCTCGAGAAGAAGGCTACAGAGGAAGTCCCGCTTGGCAGGACGAGCACAAGACGGTCTGGACGATCCCTTGCCAGCGAAGCTTTGGAGGCGAAGAAGAGCCAGACTGAGAAGGCCAAGGACTACACTCTTCCTTACCTGTTCTATCGCATGGGCAAGATTAACCGCGATGGCTGGAAGAAGTACCTCTTTGGTATTATTGCCGCGATCAGTCAGTGTTTCTACTTTGTTCAATTGGTGCAAACTGTGTCTGACGGTATGCCTTTTTACAGTGACTGGTTTAGTCTACCCCGCCTTCGGTATCGTTTATGGTATGTATTCCAATAAATACATCGCCGCTGCGCTTTCGCTGACATTATTCTTTAGCCAAGGGTGTTAACGGATTCGCTGATCTCGGTAGCCATCAACGTCGCCACGACGGAGATCGCAACGCCCTTTGGTATGTGATTATATGCGTTCGCTTCCCCGGCATATTCACTGACTTCGATCATTTTAGGCTGTTCGTCATCGCCTTGATTTCCATGATTACCATCGGAGTGCAGAACTTCTTCTTCGCGTCTTCGGCCGCTGATTTGACCAGCAAGCTCAGGTCGCTCAGTTTCCGTGCTATCTTGAGACAAGACAGTGAGTAGCTGGATCGTTCTGTATTTCAAGTCGTTGACTCACGAATGATCTTCAGTTGAATATTTCGACAAGGACGAGAACAGCACTGGTCAGCTCACGTCTGCCCTCTCTGACAACCCTCAGAAGATCAACGGTCTCGCTGGTGTCACCCTCGGAGCGTAAGTTGAAGTTATACCCGCCTTTTTGCTCCAAATCTGATCAATATATCTAGTATCGTGCAGTCCGTCTCTACGCTCATTGGTGGATTCATCGTCGGTTGTGCCTTCGCCTGGCAACTCGGTCTCGTCGGTATTGCTTGCACGCCTCTTCTCGTCTCCGCTGGTTATATCCGTCTGCGTGTCGTCGTCCTCAAGGATCAGCAGAACAAGAAGTCGCACGAATCATCTGCTCAGTTGGCTTGCGAAGCTGCGGCATCTATCCGTACAGTTGCGTCTTTGACTCGTGAAGAGGACTGCTGTAACATCTACAGTGAGAGCTTGGAGGAGCCCCTCAGGATCTCGAACCGCTCGGCGATCTGGAGTAACTTGGTGTATGCCCTGTCCCAGTCGATGTCGTTCTATGTCATTGCACTCGTGTTCTGGTATGGTTCTTTGCTCGTTTCTCGCCAGGAGGTTTCCACCTTCCATTTCTTCATCGGTCTCATGGTGCGTCTTGCCTTTGCATACTCCATGAACCCCAAAAGCTTACCGGTCCACTTTTGATCCTAGAGCACGACTTTTGCCGCTATTCAAGCCGGAAACGTTTTCTCCTTCGTCCCCGATGTTTCTTCCGCCCAGACTGCTGCCGCCGACATTATCGCCCTCCTCGATTCCACTCCCGAGATCGACTCTGAGGCTACCGATGGCGAGATCCCCAACAACGTCCAAGGTCGTATACGCTTCGAGGGCGTGCACTTCCGTTACCCCACACGTGCTGCGGTCCGCGTCTTGCGCGATCTCAACTTGACTGTCGAGCCTGGAACCTACATTGCGCTCGTGGGTGCTAGTGGTTGCGGAAAGTCTACTACGTATGTCTCCTTCGATTCACACACGTTACATGAACCTGGTACTGACTTTCTCGTGCAGGATCCAGCTGATCGAGCGATTCTACGACCCGTTGGTTGGAACTGTCTACGTACGTGCCACGTGGGTTTCATTCGCTCATGTCACTAATACCTACCATCCATAGCTTGATGACAAACCCATATCGGAGCTTAACGTTGCTGAGTACCGCAAGCATATCGCTCTTGTGTCCCAGGAGCCGACGTTGTATGCTGGAACCGTCCGCTTCAACATCCTTCTCGGTGCTACGAAGCCTCATTCCGAGATCACTCAACAGGAGATCGAGGAAGCTTGCAGGAACGCGAACATCCTCGAGTTCATCGAGTCGTTACCAGACCGTTTCGACACCGAAGTCGGTGGCAAGGGATCTCAGCTTTCTGGTGGTCAGAAGCGTATGTCAATCTTCCTCTTCTTCACAAATATATATGCTTATCTTGAGTTTTAGAACGTATCGCTATTGCACGTGCCCTGCTGAGAAACCCCAAAGTCCTACTGCTGGATGAAGCGACGTCTGCTTTGGATTCCAACTCAGAAAAGGTTGTGCAGGAAGCTTTGGATCGCGCAGCGAAGGGTCGTACCACTATCGCCATCGCGCATCGACTTTCTACTATTCAAAACGCCGACTGCATGTACGTCCTTCATCACCTTTTCATCTTGTGCGGACCAGAGCTGACCGCTATGCGCTCCCTCAGATACTTCATAAAGGAAGGCGCAGTCTCTGAATCTGGAACTCACGATCAACTCCTCGCTTTGAAGGGTGACTATTTCGAATACGTGCAATTGCAGGCTTTGAGCAAGAAGTAGAGTTTCCCCATGGATACGATATTCCCTGTTCGGATCTGACACGCCCATCCCCATCGCCCCTATACGTATATCTTTATGTTGATTCCCACTCGCATTTTAGCATCATCTCTTTGACGACTTCCTATACCTTGGATGTAACCACACCCATGCCTCCGACCTTTATGCGCGCACGTCTCCCGTTCTGCCTTACCCTCCTCACGTTGTTCTGTCGGGTCTTCTGTCGATCTTTTTCGCTCTTCCTCCTCCTTTTTGACTTTGACTATGCTAAAACGTTTTTGCGGTTTCTGTTTTTTGTCTTGACATACCAAGCATCTGGGCTCGTGCACACCATACCCAACCCCCCACCTCTCCCCTGCCTGATTACTACTCTCTTTTTTCCACGAATGTCTTGAGCATCGTCCATACACATTTACACTTACAGTAGTTATATACACACGCGCCGCCAGCGGCGTTAGACTTTGGAGATGCATAATAGGATACACGTCTGATAGCATCCTAGGATCCCAGTGTGACGACGACATTGACTGGTGACAGACAGTGAGCGGGGTCCTGAGAAACACATCTAAGGCTTTAACTTTGATTATACTTTCAACGTTCGACATTTGAACTTTGACTGTTGCGTGTTCATCATGATATGTGATGACCAGGCTACGGCGACTTTGGCATGCACATACAGATCTTTAGATGCGACAACGCAGGATATATATAATGTTATGACACTATGATACGGAAATTACAACGTGTATGGAATCTAAAATCCATGAAATGTTCCTTGAATAAACATACAGTATGCTCGGGACCCAACCACATAACCCAAGGGTATCAATGTCGTTACTCGTTAAGGCTCATAATGAAAATCCAAATACTCGTGAAGAACAAACAGAAAGCGAAAGAACTCGAGAAAAAGAAGAAGCACTCATGCCCACACGGTCTTGGCCGTCTCGCACTTGACATCCGAGACGTACATCCTCAACCACTGCACCATCTCCTTCGTGACCTGATGACACCGGATCAGGTCAATGGAGTCCAGCCTCTGAGGCCACACCGCGCCGGGACGTACGGCAGGTGTAACGGGAGCGTGCGCGAGGATATGCGCGCGGGCGGCGAACTCGGACGCGGAGGACGTGGAGAGCGCGGAGGCGTGGTACTGCTCGGGAGTCATGAAGGCTTGTTGAGATGCGGTGGACATCGGAGTGGCGCGTTGTTGAGTTGGGTAGGCGCGGGAGTGTGCGGGGAGACGGGATTCGACGAACGAACGGAGGGAGTCCCAGTCGAAGCCTGTGCAGCCCTCGAGGATAAGGGTGTTGAGTTTGGGGCAGATCCATGTTGACGCGCCGGCTGGTGCGGACATGCTCTAAAATGGGACAAGATTCATGAGGATTCGTCTCGACGAGCGGATAGCAATGAATGCTTACCTTGAACAGATGAGGCGACGCATCCTCAACATCGACAAGCTCCAGAGACGTCAATGAGGGCAACCTGTGCAGCAATCTCACGAGTTTCAACTCGCTGAAGAAACTGGACTCGATGCGCAGTTGCCGCAATGGCAATGATGTCAAGGACTGCCTCCTCAGATGCTCGATGACTGGTGAAACGTCATCCAAGAAGCACATTTCAACTCTCTCTAGCACCGGGAGAGACAACAGCCTCATGATCCCTTGTGTCCTCGCGATGCCGGAGTAATAGAACGACAGATGGGTCAACCGTGGCAAGTGTATCGTCTTGGAGTCACTGCGCATGGGTTTGTCTGAACCATCAGGGATGTTGTCTATCGTCGCACAACCTGCCTCGATGTCTGACATGTTTCGCAAAGCGAATACCTCCAGCTTCGGGCATTCCCGAAGCATCCTAAGGAGGATCTCAACGGAGGGAGAGAAGCCGTTCCAGTAGCCTCCAAGCTTGAGAATGCGAAGCCCGGTGACAAGCTTCTGGTCCCAGCCGAAATTGAACGACGTGATCGAGCAGGAGGAAAGACGAGGAATACGTCCGGAGAAGAGGGGAAGTGGGGCATGTGAATAGTGATCTTCCTGCATTGAGTGCAGGATGTGGATGTTGAGGGTCTCAAGAAGGGGTGCATCCTCTTTGCAGCGAGATAGAGCGGCGTGTGCCTGGGGCCGATTGGGAATCGTGAGACGCAAGGACTTCCACCTCCATATCGAGGAGCAGAGGAGATCCATGGTATTCATGATGCTCTCCGTGGTGACTGTTCCATGTTCCATCCTAGGACTGAAGTCGACCAACACGTGTAAGGGAACTGACTGCGATCGTTCCAGCTTTCTCCGAGCCTT
Source organism: Antrodiella citrinella (assembly GCA_004802725.1). Classification (NCBI taxonomy): domain Eukaryota; kingdom Fungi; phylum Basidiomycota; class Agaricomycetes; order Polyporales; family Steccherinaceae; genus Antrodiella; species Antrodiella citrinella. The sequence goes on along the minus strand of SGPM01000162.1, from coordinate 12,831 downwards.
ATCCAAGGAATGGCGTGTACCTGCAACGATCCGCGACCACAGAATCGGCGTACACAAGACAACATCCTTCCAATGACGGCATACTAGCATGAGAGCATTGAGCGTGAGCGAATCCTCTTCTTCCACATTCAAGACGCCTATGATAAAGATTGACGCCAGCAGCTCGTTTGGCAAGCGGTGCACGGGCGACTGGAGGCGGACGGCTTGTTCCAGACGAGATTCAATCTCATCCCGTTCGGACAACAAGGTCGCCATCTTCGACTCCAGGCTGTTCAATGCTTCTCGGAGATGGGGGATGGAGAGATTGCTGGACCGAGAAGACCCTGCACTGCGTGTGGCGGGATCGACGACAGGGATGCGGATGGGTTCTGACTGCGAGAACAACGACGCCCCTCTGTAAAAACTTCCACATGCGACTTCCTCTTCTTCTTCCTCCGATTCGTTCTCTTTGGTGTCGGGTGCGAAGGTGTCGGGCTCGTCGTAGGGAGGGGGCGAGTGGGCGTCGAATGTCCAGGTGAAGGGGACAGATGGGCGAGGAGAGGGTGCTACGACGGGAGCGCCAGGCATGGCGGGGGGGATGGGACGAGTTTCCGTCGGGATGCGAGGTCTTTGAGGAGGAGGAGGTGCCCGGTGCATGGTATGCTCCGGGGGCAGTTTACCTAGTCCCAGCGCTGTTAAGTCAGTCTCCGTACAAGATTCTGTTACAGAAATTGAGACGCCACCTTAAATGGGCGAGTACAGAGGAGAAGGACGAGTTGCGCCTCAGACGACTAGGGTGATGTGTGGCTGAGGAATGCAAATACAACCTGAAACAGGGATTGACGCATGGTCGGTGCTGGCAGAATAATGGGACAAGTCAGAACACACCTTCTGCTCAGCAACGGGTCCCGCTAGCACCGCCAGATGCTGTGTTGAGTGTGGGGGGACTGGGACGGGGGACATACGGAAAGTTGGAGGACATGGTGGTTCATATAAAACCGGGTTAGCGATCTGACCTTGATAAAGAGGTTTTGTTTGCCCGCAGGATCGTGGACGACCACGAGGCTGGAAGCATGTCCTCCCTGAGCGGTGTGCCGTCGAGAATGGCTTGTTGGTGACCTGCAACGTGGGACGGCCGATGGATGAACTCGGGCACGAGGAGGACAACGAGGCAGATGCGCCAGCTGACTATAAAGTACCAAATGCACCTCAAATACGACGATTCGCCACTCAAACCCAAACGACGAGAAAAAGTCGCCAGCTCTCACGCATTCAAGATGGGGGGTCGCTTAACTTTTGACTTCCTTCACATCAGAAACTCGCAAAAAGACTCCGTCCGCTCAGGGCAAAAGTCGACTAATGGAATGTAATGCATTGTTCAGAACGGGGGCGTGTTGCGTCGGCTGACTAAGCTGCAGCGCTAGCACAGCGTACATCGCAGGACTCGGCCAGCAGGCAGAGTCGAATACGTCTACGGGGTACCTGCAATCAGGTGTGCAATGTGTATCCTTTTCGCCTTATGACATACTCGTGCCCGAACCGGGCAAACGGCGATCGACCGTTCGGTAGTACGAGAATTGAAGCAGGACCTGCAACACCCATACTCAGCGCATGCAAAGGAGAAAGCGGCAAGTGCGGCCGCTTATGGGTTCTGGGAGGATGATGGTGCTTACGAAGGTATCCAAGAAGACTGTCAATCCGCTCCCTAACGGCGCGACGGAACACAGTCCAATCATGAGTGTTGATAGCCCCAACATCACATGTACTGCCTAGAACATACCTGCAAGCCAGGCCGCGTTCGCAACGAGATGATGGTACTCCATGCTAGCAGCGAGAATCGACAATGCGTATGTCGAGTTCCCAGCAATAGAAAACAGAAACAGCGCCGGAGACAGGCCTTCGCACTTTGTCTGCAAATTTTTGACTGGCCGGCGATGGTCGCTTAAGCACCTACTTCTCAACTAAATAGAGAGAACCCACGTATTTGAGGAACACGAGCACCAACTTCTCTCGTTATCAGCCTCTGAATAGCTGCGTTGAACGAAGGCGTACGCACGGAACATTACGGCACTAATCCATCCTAGGAGCTGGCTTCTCCACTCCACAACTTCCTCGGGACGGGTACGAGGCTGTCCCCTGTGAATGTACTGGTCTATAGCCCAGGCCGCAACACCGGTCATTAATACAAAGAGAACTGCAGCACCGTATTTGATGAATTGCTTCGCCAGAGATGGTATCTTGGTTTCATGACCGTTAGAGTCGCTTGTAGCAAGCAGTGGGGTATTCTCCGAAACCGGGCCTGGGGGTACGGACACGTCTGAGACCAAGGTCGGAACAGTCTGCCTGCTGTTCTTCCTGCGATAATAGTATATCTGCCCCAATAGGATCGCATCACAGACAGTATACTGCATTGGTGTTGTCAGCAGAACATACGTCATGATATGCCAATCAGAAAGCACGCACATACGCCGCGAGGATGCTAATCGTGGGCAGCAATCCCGCGAGTAGGGCCCCGAAAAGATTAGTGAGGTCGCCTGTCAACCAGATCAACACGAAGAGTATACTAAGACCCTCCCCAGACTGAAGCTGGTAGTTCTCTAGAATCTGCGGAGAATAGACCACGATCCTGGAAACTGTATTGAGCGACGTGGAGCATCCTCGGAAACCAGATACGACTGACCAGCATGCTATAGACATCCATCCTAGCTTCAAGTGGCATATCAGACATGCTTTGCTTCGTGTGTGTCCAGACAAAAAATGCGCACAATGCTGCTCAGGGACTCATGAATGTTCTCGATCATCTTTACGTGTTGCTAAAACCTCGCGGAAGAAGTAAGGGCAAAGTAAGGGGCTGTACGAGCAATGGTGAGGAAGAAACCTAATCACATACCCACACTGCAAGTCCGGAAGGCAACGAAGTAGACAATATTAATGTCGCCCGGGGCAATTGGATTCCAAGATCACTGTTGGGAAGAAAGGTGGTTCGGCAGTTGCCGTGAAAGTCACGAAATGTGTATTACCTCATAAAATATATAACCGCCGGTCGCGCGTGGACAGATGCCGAGCGCCGGGAGTACGTTGTGCGCACTGCGCCGACGGTACACAGTTGACTCTCTCTCGTTACATACCGCGACCATGAGTGGACAGGACGCTTTCAGACGGTTTGCACAACAGCTGCAGAAGGCGAGCCAGCAGGGAGGTGGACGTATTCCCAATGGTGGCAAAGGACTCTTTGCTGGAGGAGGCGCAATTGTTGCGCTTATTGGTGGTGGTCTTTTGCTGAATGCGAGCTTGTTCAACGGTGCGTCACACAAGGTCTCTCGGCAGATTCTCTCTAGAACTGAACTGTCGATGCGTCTCAGTTGATGGTGGTCACCGCGCCATCAAATACACTCGGTGAGTAGCTGATACTGAAGACATCGGAAATGGCTCTAACCTTACATTCGCCTTAGTTTACACGGTGTTACACAGGAGGTGTTCACGGAGGGAACACATCTGAGGGTGCGTAATCTTACCTCTACCGTACTACATTGAAGTAACCTTGAAGTGCAGATACCTTGGTTCGAAACGCCCATTTTGTTTGATATCCGTGCCAAGCCACGTAGCATTGCGAGCTTGACTGGGACAAAAGGCGTGTCCAGTATGTCTCCTGCTCAATGGTTCATGTCTAACAATGTCGTACTTTAGATCTGCAAATGGTCAATATTACATGTCGTGTGCTGTCCAAACCCAGCCCAGCAAAGCTACCCGAAATTTATCGGGAATTGGGAGCAGACTATGACGAACGCGTGCTACCTTCCATCGTCAACGAGGTCCTCAAAAGTGTTGTTGCGCAGTTTAATGCTAGTCAGCTTATTACACAGCGAGAGATGGTGCGTTTTTATATTTTCCGTCAAACGTACGAGACCGTGTCGCTCAATGACGAGATCCGGCTGCAAACAGGTATCAAGACTGGTCCGAGAAAACTTGACCAGACGGGCGCTCCGTTTCAATCTTGTGCTGGATGATGTTTCGATTACACATGTTGCCTTCTCTCCTGAGTTCACTCATGCGGTAGAGGCGAAGCAGGTAAGACATTTTTTCCTCCCCTTCGGTAACCAAGGTCCTGATCTCCGCGTCAGGTTGCGCAACAAACCGCACTCCGTGCCGCATTCCTAGTCGACCAGGCGATCCAGGAGAAGCAGGTCAGTTCATAAAAATGATTGCCTTTTACACACTCATCTCATGGTTCTGTGGAATAGTCTATCATAGTTCGTGCTCAGGGTGAGGCCCGTAGTGCCGAACTCATTGGAGAAGCCATGCGGTCGAATAAGGGCTTCTTGCAATTGCGAAGACTGGAGGCAGCCCGTGATATCGCGAACATACTGGCAGCGTCCGGCAACCGGGTCATGCTGGATTCTCAGAGTCTATTGCTTAATGGTGAGTAGGAATGTGTACGTCGTGTGTTCGGGTTCTGACTTTCGGTATCCATCCAGTTACTTCCGATGATGTGAAGGAGTTGCTTTCAGGAAAGAAATGAGCGGCTGTATTATCTTACCGTTTGTTGTCTCCGTGCGGTCGTCACCTTGGAATCGATCCCATCTCTGCATATCGTTCTGCCAGTCCGTCTCCACAGACACTGAGTCCGCATGTCTGCTGATGGTAACGATTGCACAATCTTTATCATGAAGGTTGACCATGCTGCCCTTAGAACCTTCCGAAATTAGCCCTCGTGTTGCAATTCGGTTTGCCTTTCAGCCTGTCATTATGGGTCTCGATGTTATCTCTTGTCGACGGCCCGTGCGTCTGTCATGTACTGTATAGACACTTCGGTATGTGTCTAGCTGTCGCAATGCGTTCTCTGGCTCAGCACTCCTCCAGAATCTTTATCGGTGGAAGTCTGTTTTCCTACGACGCCTTGTCTTAATGTTTGCCTGGTGTAGGTCCATCAAATAAGCGCTCAGCTTGACAGGTACAATAATTTCGAGTCTCGGACCGATTGACCACTTCTCTGCTCTCATCTCCGTTCAACATGGTTGTCCCATCCCCCACGTCTAGCAACCGCAACCATAAACGTAAGCCCGATGCAGCAGAGCCCATAGATAGTACAGAACCCTCTGAGAGCGGCAACGTCCGCAAGAAGGTACGATGGGATGGGGAAATCACTGAGCAGGAAGACGAGACAGACGAGACTGCGGATGAGAGTGCAAGTCCTGAGAAGGTACGTGTTTCTGAGTTGGCTCTGTCATAAAAGTAATCTGAACATGAGGGCAGATATGTATGGCAGCGTCCTGCCAGTTGTGAGTATGTTCCCTTTCCTTAAAGGAAAGCATATACACTGGTCCCATTGCGCACAGCGGTCGTGTAGGATGCGCATATTACGACCCCGTGACATGCAAGATGTATATTTTGGAGGATAGTCAAGAAAGCCCACATTACGATTTGGCAACTACACGTGAGTCTGGCATGTAAATGCAGGACAGTGAGCTGACTATATGCGCTCTAGTGTTGGAGCAAATCAGTCCCAATGTTGTACTCACGTCATCCAAGGCTGATGATGGCTTCATCGATGTGCTGCGCAGTCATAGTCAGTTGTATTCTCAAAATCTACAGTGCGCGTTGGTACTGATTGGCACACTCCTACATGCAGCGGATACAAATGGAGGTCACTTTAGTTTGCGACCTCACAAGGAGTTCGTTGCAACAAAAGGGCGCGACAGAGCCCTGTCCCTCCGCCTTCTCTCTGAGCTGCCTGCGGATACCTCGGGCGACGCTGAGCCCGGTTCTGATTCTACGTCAGAACCGAGGAGCGCGTACGACTTTATGAGGAGACAGAATGATGTCAACGGTGATCCTAATTCTCAGAGATGGAATGCAGCTATACGCCTTGCAAACTATGCTTCGGTGGAAACATCCCCTCTCTGTGTAAGTCGTGGGGATATGAAGCAAGAACAGCACTGAAAAATAAGATTTTAGATGGGCTCTGTTGGAGCCTTACTCGACCACCTCACGAGAGTACGAGCAGTAGGAGAGCTAGACGATGGCGGCATTGGCGGACTCGAGATTCGCGACATCGAGTATATTGCACTGAAACAAGCCATGCAGATCAATGCGGACGCCCTCTTTTCCCTCCAAATTTTCGACACAGAGAACCACGCGTCAGCGCATTCGGACAAAACAAAAGAAGGGCTGTCACTTTTCGGGATCCTCAACAATACGAAGACTTCGTTGGGGCGAGCCATGTTACGTGAATGGCTGCTCAGACCATCGTTATCGATTGCTGTCATTGAAGAAAGGCATGACGCTGTGGCGTGTTTTATGCGTCTGGAGAATTTGACCATCGTCAATTCGATGCATAATCATTTGCTTGGGATTAAGAACGTGCCGAAGACCATGGAGGCGATGAAGTCGGGGAAGGTCAAGATATCGGATTGGCAGGGCATAATGAAGGTGCATTATGATTGCGACCTCCAACAGCCTTGTTTGTGCTGATCTTTTGGGACGCATCTTTAGTTTGCATACTACTCCGTGCTGTTGCGCGATGCACTTTCCGAGTTGAGCCATACATCAGGGATCGATGTCTTACGACGGGTATGCCGTTTTGCTTTCGTGCCGTTGGTTCGACTGATCAGATAATTCTTTTTGTCTGCAGCTGTACGACACCCTAGATGATCCTAGCTACAAGGAGATCGGGAGTGCCGTGAATACCGTTGTATGTGGATTCCATTGTTGTCGGCATCACTGTTCTCACTAGCAAGTAGATCAATTGGGATGAATCTGTCCAAGCTGGTCGTATTTGTGTCCGGCCACACATCGATGATGAACTTGATCAGCTCAAACACTTGTATAACGGAATCGACGAGGTCCTGGTACGTTGTTATTGTTACATGCGTTCTTTCCGCGCACGTTTACATGAACGCGATACCATAGTCATCTGTTGCTCAGCAAGTTGCCGCGAATATCGAACCCGGATACGCAGAGTCGCTGAACGTCGTGTACTTCCCACAACTTGGTAAGTGTTTCTTAAAAACGTGAACTATTGCATTGATTCAAATGCCTACCAGGTTACTTGATCTGTGTGCCGATGCACGAGGAATGGAAGGGTGAGAACGGGATTGCCGTCATGGAAGGCTGGACTTTCCAGGTGCCGCATGCCGCTCAAAGTAACATAGAAACTCTACTCACTCCATTGTTCCCAGTTCTCATCTGAGTATGCTGTTTCAACAACGCTTCGATGTGTGCTGACATCCTATTCAATAGGTGCAATGTCTACTTCAAATCTGAGGAAATGCGCGGTAAGATTTCGAGTGTCAGGTCACCGTATTGATTCTGACACTCACATCCGTGTTCCGAAGACATGGACCTTCACATCGGGGATGTACACTCTGCTATTGTTGACAAAGAAATCGAGATTATACAGTCGTTGCAAGAGAAGGTCCTCACATTCAAGGACACTATAGGAAGAGCATGCGACATCTGTGCTGAACTCGATTGCCTTCTATGTTTCGCAGAGGCTTCAAGAACGTACAACTTCCGGCGGCCTCGTATGTCAGAGGATACTGTGACGTGTATCAAACAAGGAAGGTTCGTAAACCTCGCATGTGCAAAGCAAGTGGCGTACGATTGTATTTTTCAGGCATCCTCTCCAGGAGCTCGTCGTGGATACATTCGTTCCCAACGATATAGCGTTCGCCGGTGGCGGAAGTGCAGGAACGCACATCCTACCCGATGAAGAAGACGGAACGGAGGACGGCGAAGGCGAGGGTATCGAACTCAATAGCATCGTCGTATGTACAGGTGCGAATGCATGTGGCAAGGTGCATGCTCTTCGTTCCCATGGTCCTTCTGGAACTTACTTTTCAGAACGGCAGAGTGTTTACCTGAAGCAGGTATGCACACATATGATATCGTCGTCTGGTTCAGAAATAACGATTCATTAGGTGGCACTGATACAGTTCATGGCTCAGGTGTGTTCTCTATCTGACTGCCCATTCAAAGAATGAGCTGATCATATGATGCTAGATCGGATGGTGAGCCCATGCTTCGAAGTTTCTGGAGTTCTGCAGCGTTCTGACTTTCTCGCAGTTTCGTACCCGCTGCACAAGCCACTCTTGGCATCGTCGACAAAAGTAAGAATTCTATTTCTATACGTGGATAGCAAACAGCTTACCCGATCTCTCCAGTCTTCACGCGGATACAGACACGAGAGTCGGTCTCTAAAGTCAAGATTCACGCTGACCACGTTTCTCGTTCTTTCTCAGCTGACATCTGTCCGTACTAGGTGCAATCTGCATTCATGATTGACCTCAATCAGGTTTCTTTATCTCTTCGCAACTGTACCGCTCGATCTCTAGTACTGCTGGACGAGTTTGGCAAAGGGACTAAATCTGCAGGCTCGTGCTCTTCGTGCTACTAGGGTCCTGGCTGCTCTTCATACTTACCCTCCTCGTGTCGCTGTTTGTCTCTGACCACTAGATGGTGCTGGTCTATTCTGCGGCGTGCTCAGGCATTTCGTCGATCGCGGAACCTCTTGCCCCAGGGTACTGGCGGCGACGCATTTCCACGATGTCTTTCGGAACGACATACTCGACCCAGAGGAACTGCCAATCCAGTTTGTTCATATGCAAGTGTTGCTGACTTCTAGCAAGGGGGAACTCATCGCAGCGAGTGAATCGCGTCCAGGAACCGTGGCGTACGATTCTCAGAACGATGTCGACGACGATCAAAGCGAGGTTCACGTCCGGCCAAACGAGAGGATCACTTATTTGTACAGGTGGGTGGCTGCGTACCAGTTCAATGTCTGCTTCTCAGTTGCGTTTGTAGAGTGCAGAACGGCCTGTGGCTCAATTCGCATGCAGCGTTGTGTGCGGAGATCTTTGGTATCCCTCGAGCGGTCGTGCGCCGCGCAGTCTACGTCAGGTGTGTATGATTTCTATGAGTGGCACGGCGAATATACTAACAAGTTGCAGTCAACTGCTTTCGCAGCACGAGATCGGACAACTTCTTGACGAAGAGATGGACACGCAGGAGAGAGCTGAGCTCGCAGAGGCAGAAGACGTGTGTCGCAAGTTCCTGGCTTGGGATCTGAGTGGGGATGCGGACGGCGATGTGGAGGTCAAGGCTAAGCTGCGAGAGATACTGGGCAAGGGTGAGGACCCGGCAGTCTAGCATGTAAAGTGACGTACAGTAACAGCCTCGACGACGTGTTTACCGTGCACTCCCGCGAAGGTATGGGCGGGGATCGCGATTGAGATAAGTTGGCTGTGACAACGAGGAGATGGGTCTGCGGATGTGCGTGTCTGCCCGCCATGAGGCTTGTGCGCCGTGTTGGACGACGAGCTCGGAGTCGCTGAGTCAGTGGGTTATAGCGCACGCGGAGGCCACCCTCGAATCGGCGTGAGAGTCTCCGCCTAAAAAGTCCATGTCCCACCGTCGTGCTCTGTAGCACCGTCATCATCCTCGCAGTCTTTCCGCAATCTCCTTCTCCTCTTTCCACCATGTCCGTCGTGATCAATCCAAGTAGCAGTTTGGGCTTCAACAGTGCGTAGCTGTCGTCGTTTGCGCCTCAGAGGGACACGTCGCTCACCCCATCATTCATCAGGGCCCCTCACCCAACATGTCAAACGTGCTCTCAGTATCTCCAACCACAATGCACAACCCGTCGCCTTCAAAGTCAAAACGACCGCCCCAAAGGTATGTTCAGTGCCAGTATGAATGCCTTGTGCGTTGGTGACGAGAGGGGGCTTTCCAGCTGTACTGCGTACGTCCAAACTCGGGGCGGGTAGAACCTGGAGAGACCGTCGAAGTACAAGGTACGTCTTCCCATCCACTCTCCAGAGTCTTTCCACTCATCTTTTCTTTCAGTAATGCTGCAAGCCATGAAGGACGAGCCTCCCATGAACATAAAGTGCAAGGACAAATTCCTGATTCAGAGCACAACCATCACTCAGGAGAAGGAAGTGCTTCCCCTGCAGGAAATGGTACGCCTTGTTCCGCTTTCTGTCATCCTGTAGCTGACGTATTCTCCATGCAGTGGACGAGTGAGAGCAACGAGGAAATTCATTCGCAGAAAATCCGAGTCGTCTACTTGCCACCCGAGGGGCAGACTGTGCCGGAGGAAGATGAGACGCACGCAAACATGAGCTCTTTGATGAACATTAGTGACTCCGTAAGCTTCATTCAGTACGTCACCGCGCTGCTGTGGCTAAATGCATGTTACAGCGCTTCGAAACTGTTCGCCACATCCCTCCACCTTCCAATGGTCACGCCCCGGAACCCGCTGGTCAGGATGAGCACGTCCCGGGCGAGCCCGAGATACACGTCGATGCGCCGTCAACACCACCACCAGACGAGCCGGTGTCACAAGAGGAGCAGTTGGAGAGAGAAGTGCCTCCTCCTTTGGTCCATGTCAACGTTCACCAACCTCAACCACCTTCACCGCAACCCGTACAAGCTGTCGCCTCGGGTCCCGACCTCACCTATGAGCTGAACAACAAGGAGAAGGAGCTGCGGGACGCGAAGGCAGAGATCGACCGACTCCGCAGTCTTATCTCTTCCATGCCCGAGCCAAGCACGATCGCTCCATCAGAGTTCACGTCATCGGAATTCAGGAGACGACCTCGTTCTGTTCTATCGGACGACGACGGTACTAGCACACTCTCCCCTGCCACCGAAGTTGGCAGCTATGTGGAGGACCACATGGCTCCACCCGAGGGCGTCCCCCTGCAGGTTGTTATCATCATCGCGCTGGGAGTGTTCGTGACCACATATTTATTCTTCTGAAGCTGCTTAGCCTCCTCTCATAACTTAATGGCTCGGACTGGAAAAAATCCATTGTTTTTTGTCGATCCTTATACGTATGCCTTCCTCACTTTTCCTCAATTCGCCTTTGCCACATCCACACTTGCCCTCCCCCTTCATACATCTAGTCCAGCCACCGTAAGCTTAATTCTCTAGCTCACCCCCACCCCTCCCTCCGGATGGATATATCCCTGCTCGTCCGTCGACGTCGAAGCTGTACGTGTACATAAGAGTTCTAGTTCTCCTTTCTCTTTGTTTCGGAAGTTAGTTATCTCTTTTCCGGTTTTCTCGCCGACTCTTCGCTATGCCACACTTTCGTCTCTACGTATCCTGCGTCTCGCGCGCCTCTCTTCTTCGCGAGCCTATACAGAAAAACCTCTGGGATAGTGTACATACAGGAAGGAAAAGGAGAAAGGTGGAATTGTCTTCTTCCATGGATATAGGACGGTAGTCGCGCAGGTGATTAGCTATTGTTCCATGCAATGCTTATTTATGAATCCTCTATAGCCTAGGTCAGGGTGATTCTCGAATCTCATATTCACGCTCCCTTCTCGTCTTCGAGTGCTTCTTTTCTTCTCGAGCGTGGGGTTTTTCCGCCCCTCGTGATCAGCGTTGAGATGCCTCGAGGAGCTGCACTTCGATGACTTGTGCCAGGAGTCGATGGACACGCTCGGTGGGGTGGCCGGTATCTGTGGGGATGGGTGAGCATTACGCGGAGCGACCGTGGCGAGTCGGCTGGGAAAGGTGAACTTACTGTACCAGAAGAACGTGGGGTCTGTGCATTCGCAGAACCTGCAGTGGGTATGCCGCGGATGTCCATCACCACGCAGCGTGGAACGTGGTCCGTAGATAGTCAGATTGCGATCGTGTGTCGGAGAAGATGTGAATACAAAGCAGATGGGATATTTCTCTTGTCGGTCTAGAATTGGAAGTTGGAAGGGAAAGAGATCGTCGTACCCAGTGGTATTGGTGAACCCGTATTGAGATGCGTTATCCAAGATGCCGTTGAGCCACGTACAGGAGTCGAATGTCAAGATGGTCAAATCCCTATCATGCTTGGCATCAAATTCCTGGACGTGTTCAGTAAGCTTAGCGTTGTATAGTTTGACCTGCTCCTCGAGTGGTTGCGCAGATGGATTGTCGACATGGGCTGGTTCACGTTGTCCAGGAGAAACATTGATGAAGAGATACGTCCCCTGTAGACCACACGGATACGCTGCCTCCTATCATAATCACAAGCCAAAAGTTAATACTGTACTCAGTAACGTGTAAACACGAAAACAGTCCACGTACCACTGCGTCGAAGTAAGAAGTCATCTCATCCTCTCAGAACGCATCCCAACCAGTGATCTGCAAGTTCATTCACATTGGCGTGAGGTGAAAGTGCTCTGGAGAAGCCGTGTATATTGAACGACATACGGTGGAATCGCTGAAGCCATCACCGGTATCGTTGATTCCGATCCACCAGACCGTGAGGGCTTCGCGTGCTGGACGAGGTATGACGTCTGCCGCATACGTGACCCATTGGCTCACTTGATCTACGAGTGGGACTGTGAAGTTGTGGCGTAGTGACAGTCTAGAGCGTTGAATTCGGATCTTAATGAGACGGCTAAGATTTGGATCAGTAGGAGGGGGAGACGCACACGTTTCGGTCGATATCAGCATCCGCGAAAGCAAAATTCCAGAGTTGACGTGAGCAGTCGGAAGGGCGTCCGCTTAGACATCCAGTGAGGAACTCGATCTACAGCAGGATTTGTCCGCAGTGAGGCAGATTCTCTCTGGGCTGTGTACGTACCCAATTTGAGCCATCACAGCTTGTCTACAAGTGTCATGTATGAGTACAGAAATTGGTATCGTCCGAATCTTGACTCACGAATTTGGGTACGATCTCGTTTGCGAGAAACTCTTTGCGGGGGGGGGGGAGGGGGAAGGCTGAAGCTGGACGCGTCGCCTATGAAGCTAAGGTAGGCCCGAGTCAGAGACGACTACATCACGTGAAAGTCACGCGGGCCTCTCCGGCCACAACGACGCAACTTCACTTCCAACCAACGACCACAATACATGTAAATGGTA
>SGPM01000161.1:0-60087 GCA_004802725.1 Antrodiella citrinella | reverse complement strand
AGTGCATCCAAGAACTCCTGGCTCAACCGGACTTCACGACTGTGACGACATGGATTGAGATCGGACCCCACCCTACTACCCTCCCGATGCTGCGTTCCATGCCGTCTACCTCCCAGCAGTCGTCGTATCTTCCTTCCCTTCGCAAGAACGCAAACGACTGGGAGGTCTTGTCGGCTTCTTTGGCGAGCCTCTACTGCACACACGCCTCTCTTCAGTGGCGCAAGGCCTTTGCGGACCTCTGCCCCGGTGCCGTCCTCACAGACCTCCCAGCATATCCTTTCGCGCAGAACAACTACTGGGTTGCGTTTGAGGAGGATTCTCCCAAAGAGGTTCAGCCTGAGGTCTCCGCACCCGAAGCACCGAACTTCTCCCTGATCGACAGCTGCGTCAATATGCCATCTGCGGGGAGCAAGGATCCTGCTATCTTCCATACGTCGATCGCCACCGTCGCTCATCTTATCGAAGGCCACAAGGTTTCGGGCTTCGGGTTGTGCCCCGCATCTGTGTACGTCGAGATGGCCAGCGCAGCTGCTCAGGTGGTTCTCGAGCACGCCGGGTCCATGCCTACCGGGTCTCTGACAAAGCTCAGCGGTATTACCTTCTCAAACCCGCTCGTCTACTCTCCAGACGTCTCCCGCACGATCAGCATTGAAATCAGCCTCTGTCCTGCAGGCGAGCCGCACACTGGCACATTCGAAATCAGCTCGTACCCAGCTGACCAGCCCAACAAGTGCCAGGCCCACTGCAGCGGCGCCTTCGACCTGGCTTCTGTCGCGTCTTCCACTTCCAAGTTGGCGCTGTCCGGCACCATGGTCCAGCGGCGCAAGAAGTCTGTTCTTAACGATAACGCCTCCGAGACTTTCCACACCCGGACTGCCTACAATGTCGTTTTCTCCCGCATCGTCGCCTACTCCCCGCTCTACCATACCATGAAGACGATTACCATCGACTCAGACGGCAACGATGCTTACGCAGTCGTGCAGCTTCCGACAGACGCTATTTCCGGCGATTATGTCGTCAATCCCATCTTCATGGACACTCTCCTGCACGCGGCGGGCTTCTTGATCAACCTTAATGCAGCCAATAACGAGGCGTTCATCTGTGCTCAGGTCGACAAGATTAACGTTGTCCCAGAGCTGATCAAGAATGATGCCACTTACGGCGTGTACTGCAGCATCGGTATGCTGTCGGATACGATGGCTGTTGCCGATGCCTACGCAGTTGACCTTGCTCAGGGGACCGTCGTAGCTCATATGAAACGCTTGCACTTCCGTCGTCTCAGGACGGCCGGCTTCAAGAGTCTTCTTTCCTCCGCCGTGTCTCGTTCAACAGTCGTGTCCTCCTCATCCGGTGTCGTTACCCCATGTTCTGTCGAGTCTGGTGCCACGCTCCTCGAAAATGACCCCCCAGCCAATATCCCTGACACGTCTGCACTGATGGAGAAGCTCAAGGCGACCATGGGCTCGGTGCTTGACATGAGTCCCAAGCTACTCGGAGAAGATCAGGAACTGGAGCGTCTTGGTTTGGACTCCCTCATGTCTATTGAGGCTCATCATGCTCTTTCCACGTCCCTGAATATCCCGCTACCCGACAACCTTTTCGTGACAGCGAAGAGCATCCGAGATCTGTTCGAGACTATCTCCCAGTGCACTGTTTCCCAGGTTCTTCGTGCTGACCTCAAGGCAACGCTTTCCCCCAAGCCGATTGCGCCGTCCACGCCCGTCTGTCAGCCTGCCCCTCTAGCTGTGCAGCTGCAGTCTTCCCCTGTTGCCGCGTCCACGATCAAGGACATCATGGCTTCCGTTTTGGACATGCCTGCACACGATCTCCGTGATGACGTCGACTTGGAACGTCTTGGGCTCGATTCACTCATGTCTATTGAGGCTCATCATGCGCTCTGCTCTGCACTCAAGATGGAGCTGCCTGCAGATATCTTGCTCACGTGCAAGACTATTCGAGACCTTCAGGCCGCCATTGCACCAACGCCGGCCCCAGCACCGCAGCCAACAACTGTCGTCGAGACTTTTGGCACCGAGATCAATCCGATACACATCCAGAGCTCCGAGCGCACTGATCGTGCCCCCTTGTTCTTGATCCACGACGGCGGCGGACTTGCCAGCCAATACAAGAAATTGGGGGATTTAGATCGTCCTGTGTTTGGCATTCACAATCCGAAGTTTGCAGCAGGTGGCAGATGGGAGGGTGGCATTGTTGAGATGGCTTCGCATTACTCCGGCCTAGTGCAGCAGCAGCTCAATGGAGGAACTGAGTGCCTCTTAGGCGGTGCGTCATGTTCCATATGTTTCCTTGCAGTCAGCCGTCTGACATCATTTTCACATTAGGCTGGTCAGTCGGCGGTGTTTTGGCCTATGAAGTTTCGCGACAGCTCGCCAGCGCGGGGATCAATGTATCCGGTCTCATCTTCATCGACTCGCCTTATCCCCAGACTGTCAGTACTTTGACTGATACGGTCATTGACGCCGTCTTCTCCATGAAGGGCAAGGGACCGAGCAAGCTACGCGACCTCGCTCGGGACAACATCAAATCCCTCACTCGGTCTCTCGTTGCATACGACCACACCGCGTCTCCTGCATACCAATTCCATGCGCCACCGGCCATCATGCTGGCGTGCAGTGAGGGCGTTGACGTCTCACGTATTGATAGCGGCTCGACGAAATGGCTGGCGGACCGCAAGGATCTGTCCAACATGGTCGTCGAGTGGGAAGACGCGCTCAACGCCAAAGTCCCCGTGCTTGAAATTCCCGGAAACCACTTTGAGATATTTGAGTCTCAGAATGTACGTCTTCTCCGCTTTTCACGCTCTGATTACGGATGCTGACCAAGACTCTTCTCTCAGGTCTCACAAGTGACACAAAAGCTTAGACAAGCCCTCATCATGCTTGCTTGAATGATTTCTTTCCACGACTGCTCTATCGCAAATATCACGTATTCTTTTCATCTCGTAATTGCTTTGTTCCATTATTCGCATGTAATACCTCTGGAAAGAACACTCTCGTACATTTATCGTTATTCTTACTCGTCTTGCTTATGTACAGTATAGCCACATAGAAATTCGCCTACATGCCGCACACCCATGAATCGTTTTTCTCAAACTTCCTCCACTGCTACGAATTTACATCGATACATAGCTCGGACTGAATGGTCCACCTCCATTGCATTGACGTTGTCGTCGTCATCAGATTCGATCTCAATGATCTCGTCGGCATGCTGCTCAAGCTCAGCATCCTCCTCCTCTTCTGTTTGAACGGACGCAGCGCGGGGGCGAACAGGAGCAGACACATAAGTTGAAGGATGGGTTTTGGTAGTCTTTGAAGGCACAGCAGCCTTGGACGAGGTGTGACCTGTGTGTGCGGTCGAATTGATGTTAGGTCTGAGGGTTTTCATAGATTGGAAGTATTTGGTTTGATCTCACTTTCGCTTTTTGGGGGTTTGAGAGCTGTCTGACATCGCAGGCAGGACGTAGTCAGTGCTGTCTGGCTCTTGCATGTTATGACTACCGTTGTTTACTTTGACCGCGAGCGACGCCCGGGCCGACGATGGCCTGCACGGCCCGTTTGACGGCGATGAGCGCGAGTGATGACGTGATGGGGACTACCTTAAATGGACAGCGCCGACGCCCGAACCGCCCGACCCTACTAGTACACACTTTCCTCATCGCACTAATCAACGAGCTCGCCGTTCACGACATCGACCACGCCCTCATCGCATGGCCCACAGTCGTCCCTAACAATGTCGAAACCCGTCGGTCTCGGTCTCGGTATGCCATCGACCCGCCACGACACTGGTTCCTCCCCACTCCCCTCTCCCTCCCCCGCCTCATCTTCTCATGGTCTCCGTTCTCAGATCGGCTCTCTCCTCCCTCGCCATGCCCTGTTCCAAGTCCGCATCCACATCGACCACCTCGCTAACGTCCCCCTCGTCAGTGGCCAGTTCGGCGTCCGGTGGAAGTTCAAGAACGTCCAATCCGGATCGGGACTGTTATCCAAGATGAAGACCTCCAGTAGTTCCAAGAGCGGAGAGGAGTCGAATGCGAAGCTCAGGAAGGCCAAGTGGAAGGGCAAGGGCCTCGATATGAGCAGCCTCGACGACTCGTCGGCGTCCGTCCAACACCCCGGCCAACATACCCCAGAAGGCCCTCAGATCGAGGTCACCGACTCTGCAGACGAATCTGACAATGCCACGAGCCGCCCCCGTCGTTCCTCGGCCTCATCCTCGTCTCACATCTTCGCGTCCGTCATTACTGACTCCCCGCCGCCGTCTCCGGGTCTCACCGCCGTTCCGCCCCTATCAGCGGCCCCCACAATCACCAAGGCCACATTCGCACATATGTCCGGCGGATCTCAGCTGCAGACCGAGTCTCGCGGAACTACAGAGTGGGCGAAGCTGCAGAACTATACGGTGACATGGGATTGCAAGGTCTCCGTGGTAGTGCAGATGGACGTGCACCGAGAGACGAATGATCTACTGCCCAGCGAGCTCAAGTTAGTCGTTATGCAGGTACGTATGCTTCTAATTGTTTCATCTCTCGCATTTGCTCATGACATCGTAGCGGGTCATTCACGGAGACCCCGATTCTCCTCGACACCCGCGCATGGGTGCCCTGTACCTCAACCTCGCAGAATACGCCAACGCCGGCGCGGTAACGCGGCGGTACCTTCTCAGAGACAGCAAGACAAACGCTACGCTGAAACTAGCGATTGAATTGGAGCACATCGCGGGGACGAAACACTACATACCACCGCCACTCCCCCGAGGCGAGATCCTCGCTGAAGTGTCTGGTCTCCTCACGAACAACGGTCTTCTCAACACGCGTCTCGTACGTGATCTGGAACTGTACAACCGTGGCACGCATCAGGCCTCTTACGAAGATTTTTCCTCGTCTTCATCGTCTTCCGACCCACCAAGCGCGCTGTCGATGCCGTACGCGACGCTCGATGGGCACGTGGATTACGACAAGCTGGCGGTTCTCAACGGGCTGTACACGACGGAAGCCCTGATCGAGACGCTGTTCAATCCGGTGCCGACGACCACACACACGCCGTCGCCCTTCACATACTTCGACCCCGTCAAGGCGCGTGAGCGCGAAGCAGTTGTCGTGCGGGACGAGGACTCGGGGAGCGCGGACACGAGCGGGGATTCGAGTTTCAGCTTTGCGGGTGGGGCGGGGAGCGGAGGGGGGGAAGGCTTACCCTTCGAGCGAGCGGTCGCACTCGTCGAGCACGGGCAGCAGTCTGTTGGAGAGTCAGCAGAAACCGCATTGGTGGCAGAAGATCCACAAGCCGGGGGTGAGTAGTCGGCCGGGGACGCCCAGTCAACATACGAGGATGTTTGGGAGGTAGGGTGCTCGTTGGCAGGTATGTGTTGCAATATGCTGTTCTTCATGTTACTATGTTGGATACCCCCGGTCGTATCAACTATGTTCGTTCGTTCCGCTGCTTTTATCAGCTGTTGTCCCTTTGCGTTTAGCCTTTGGTCTCGTCCGTTCGTTCGTTGTCGGTTTCGTTCTCACAATATTAATTTACCCCCCATCCCCGCCTCATCTCAATTTACTTATTGTTATCGCGTCACGTCTATCCTTACAGCCTCTTTCGATCTTTGGAATCCTAGTTTTTTCGTTCCTTCTTATTCTTCCCCCGCGGGGCCGTTCAAACAAATTCCAGTCATGCTACTCTCTGATGTACATCGTAATGAGGGGACGAGGGGTCGTATACCGGTGAATAACGTTGGTATATATTGACTACACGATCGATCATATTCATGTCTCGCGCTACAGTAGTTTGCGCCACAGTTCTCGTATCTTCCGGTGTCGGTGCGCATCTGGCACTTATACATACTAACTCAGGACTTGAATGAAAGCTTTGTAGGAACGCGCGGAGTGTAACGATCAAGACATCACACAATGGTGAACAATCAATGATGAACTCGAGTCACAAGTCTACATATTAAGATATTGAGAGTATCAAGACGAAATTATGGAAAGTATGGAGCGAAAGTGTGTCAAAACCATGAGCGCGAATGAGGATTGACGAGGACCTTATGAGAGAAGATAGTCGCGTATTTGAGACTCCATTTCTTCTATACGTCAACATTCAACTATCTCTTCAGACTTGAGGTCCTCAAGTTGCTTGGTCAAGCGCTCCTTCTCCTTCCTCATCTCTCCTCTGTCCGTCTCTCGAACTTTCTTGGGGCTATTTTTGCATCTTCAAAAGCTGCACGCAATTCCATACATCTCTTATCAAACAGTACTTATTGTCACTTCGTGCTCTTCAGATTCGCATTCAATAGCGACAATCGGCGATACTAGCACACTTCCAACTTGTGCTGTCGCAGGGCCCCGGGGGAGCGGCGATCGCAGCGGCAGCGGTCACGCCACTCTGCTGCAGGACTTCCTGCATCGAGTCGCGCTCCTGCATCGTCTGAGTGTCGAGTGCTGCACCGAATCCAACACCGCGTTCAAATTTGACGTAGCATCGCTTGTTATCGGGACGCACTTCGATAACGACATACTCGTGCTCAGCACCGCTCAGCGTCTTGCAATAGTACACTGCGACTACTTGAGGCTGGCTGTAGGATTGCTCTGGATCGAGTCCAAGTCTTAAGGCCTCCCAAATGAGGATTTCGAGGTAGCCTCGGGCATATTTTGGATGGTGTCGACTCGCAGATTAGGAAACATTCCGGGTACGTGGGACAAAAGGGATGAAGGATGTGCTTGAGCTTGAAGAACATGGTACGGGCCTCCAATCTGGCGTGTTATGGTGGTAATCGTACGCAGTTGCCACGAAGTCACCGCCGTCTGGGCATATATCAGTGAGTATGCCATGTCCTCGACACCGTACCTTCAAACGATTCAGAAAACTGTGATTCGAGATACCAGCGTCTAACTTTTGTCGAATGCTTCGTCGAAGTTGAACGTGGTCCTTGGATGTCGGTCGACCTTGTACTTCAAGTGTAGATCATAGATGCAATGCCACTGAAAGCGTGGCGTCACGGTCGGGATCCTGTCACTGTCACGTATACGGTCACACTCAGCCAAGCAAAGTCGCGTCGTTGGGTAAATCCTCGAACGACTCCCATCATGCTGACGGCGTTGGCCATATAGGTAAAGTCCAGGAAGGAGAGTCTAAGGGAGAAAATACATGATCTCACGTCTCGACAAGTTCTTTCCCTCTCCTCCTTACTTTCTCGTTCGGTTGATTTTTGAATAGGACATCTGAGCCGTGTCAACTTCCTTCAATGCCGCCATGGAGGTAACCTGAAGAAACGCGAGGGTGGAACGTCGTGGACCGCACATCCGCCTGCGATGCCCTTTGATACCTGATACCTGATTTAGTAGCTCTCACGATCGAATTCTCCTTCTCTGCATACTGTCACGATTCCGACGAGGCCTTACCTTTCGATTCTACCTGGTGGTCTGACGTGGCATCTTTAAGTGTGCGCAAGGCTGCATCTTCGCGCATTCGTCGCACCATTCTTGTCACCCCGCATGTGTTTTTTTGGCATTCATCGAACTCGGCGATGTCCTGGTGACCACCCATGTCATGAATTCCACCCGCTCACGCAACTATGTATAAAAGACCAGACTCAGAGGGTGCCGATATTTGTTAACAGCGCACAGACCCCGGTCCCCTTCAACGTCGTTGCGATGCTCATCGCCCTTCTCCTCACCGCCGACGCGTTCGCGACACCACTTGTTCAGCGGAGAAAACCATTGATCACGGTGCCGTGTCAACGCTACCAGCGCCCTCCGCGATCTGCTGAAGATCGACCAGGCGCAAGCGAAGGCCTTCAAGAATGAATCTGTCGCGCAGCCTCACCATGATACGGTGTCCGCTGCTGGCGCTGCGTTCGGAGTCCCTGTCACCAATGAGGTCCTCAATTATGCCATGACTGTGCGTTGTTTCGGACTTTGTCTTGCTACTGGAAACGTTGACGGCCCGGGGACTCTGGTATTAGGTTGGTGTCGGCAGTCCTGCGAAGACATGTAAGTGATATCATCGTAATATGGCATGATTCAATCTTATTGACGTGTCCGTATATATAGTCAGTCTTCTGGTGGATACCGGCAGCTCCAACACTTGGGTCGGTGCGTCTCCGGCAAACCCCTTCGTCGAGACCAGTACTGAAAAAAACACCGGCAACGTAGTCGTAAGTCCTCAGCTATTGCCTGCTCGTCTTTACATGACGCAGACCCTCGTATAGCAAGTCAAATATGGGTCTGGTTTCGTAATTGACCAGTGGATCCATGTGCCTTGCCCTAAGTCCTACGTTCTGACGGCGATTGTATAGGCGGACAATTCTTGGACCAGGTTACTCTGGGAGACGCCGTCATTGAAACCAACCTCTTGGTGCCGCCCTTATGTCAGGGGGGGTTCAAAGGCGTCGACGGCATCATTGGGTGAGTGGCCTGACCTCGAAGCATTGGGCCGACGAATTTGACATGCAGTGAGACTCCTTGTACGAAGGGGACAAGTACAGCTGACGATGCAATTCACTGGCAGGAACCTTAATTTCAGACATATATGCATGCCCTTCCACGGTGACTGATGACGCCTTCAGCCAAGGCTTGATCTGTGAAGACCTTGTCGGGATCTCGTTTGCCCCGACAACTTCTCTGAGCGACACCAACGGCGAGATCACCTTTGGTGGGGTAGATGCTAGCAAGTTCATCGACGATATCTTCTTTGTGTGAGCGGTCTCACGAATTTTGGTGTCAAGAGTCTTTTTGGAATGAGCCCTGCCCTGCTGATGCGACCTCTGTGAGTAGACCTATTACGTCCACAAGTCAACGCGGCGCTTGAATATGGTAATATGGTTGGATATATAAAGCCCACGGTTGTGGCGTTGGCACAGCATCTTGGACCTGAAGTCTCTTCTGCCTCACCTCTTAACTAGTATGTACCTATAGGCCGTAGTACATGCTGTTACCAAAATGCTGAACTCATCTATAGAAGATCCCGGTCTCCCAATCAGCTCCCTCCGAGTCGCCGTCACACGTTATGCTCCCATCTGAGAGACGCCGCGCACGTCTCGCTGGATCTTCGCGTCAGACCGAATCATCCATCACACAACGCAGACCCTCCGCCAGGAATGAGCGAAAAAGCAAAATAAATAATATCTCTCCGGAGAGGTACGCGTCGCTGTTTGAGCCAGGCACCATGGATTTCACCACTGCGAGGATGCCTCCCATCCGTAACATCGTCCCACCTAGGTCCATGGTCCCCCCAGGCTGCTTTGTACGACCTGGGCGCATCACAGTACATGGTCTTCGGTATCCCGGTATACATCACGGAATGGCTGGCCACACGATGCGAGTGGATGGCAACCCTCGGAGACAACGCTATCCCGGTAGAGAGCACCGTGTTTGCATTTCACGACGACCTCTTCCAAGATATCTTGCAAGATATACATCCAGAAGCGACTAATGAGAGTATCTGGTGGACGGCGGTCCGCACCAAGAAACACGGATTGTGCTCCTTTCAACATGCCACCTAAAGACGTGCTTGATAAGATGGTCGCAAAGCTGAAGGAGTTTGGGCTTCTCGAGGAACCAGCGTGGTACGTGGACGCGTTGATTTAGGATCCTGGTTCAGGTACGTTTCGTTTCACGATTCCTATGACTAATTTCACGAGCTCATCGTCGCCGCGCTAGTAGGATCGTCAAGTGTTGCTCACTGCCAAGATCAAGATGTCTCCTTGTATCCTCGACATGCCACGTCGCCGCCTACAATTAGTCACCAACTAACATGCATTGTCATCAGTGGAATTCGCCGTCTGAGTCGAATGTCTTTGTGCCTCTCTGTCTACGTTTTCCCTTGCGTCTTACCGACAGTCGAAATATTCGTCGATGACCATCTAGCACGCATCTAGACGAGTCTGCGATATGAATAAGATTGTCATACGAATTTGTCTTTACCATGGTATGGGATACTGTCACGAACTTGCTTTGCGGTCGTTATATAAGAACAGCCCGAATGAGAGTCAAAGATTGAGTATACGCCAGGGCTGTGAAGCAAGTGACATCTATATAGACGGTTTGATGATGGCGTGGCTGTACTTCGGAATTCTCTGGCAATACGGCCGTAAAGTTGAGGCACACATTAATCATAGTTTGACCTGTCAGATAAGGATGCTCTCTCAGTCCGAGAAAGTGATATCGGAAGGGCAAGTAACACGAACCTTCATATCAGCTCGCTCTCCAATGTTTCCTCCATCTCTTGGCTATCCTTGAACATGAGATCGTAGGCACTCTGGTTGATGCGTAGATGCGGAAGAACGGCAGCGAAGACTTTTGGTGATGGTGGTGCCGCCCCCCGCTAATAGCGGAAGAACCGCCAGGGTACTCAGGCTCCGACCCTCGAGATACCGTACGACAACCTGCCGTTCCGCCTGACCAATTCTCTCATGATATTGGAGCAACTTGTAGCAGTCAGACGCGGTGGCGTTTTCCATCTGGGAGACGTAGGTTGGGGGATCCGCTGCTGCTTTGGCGACGTTCCGAGCCGCCTCTGCGGCTTCCTCCTCCCATCCATGGGTAGCGGCGGCCAAGTAGAACTCAAGAGGATTTGTCGTAAGAAGGGGGTGCATGACTGCTCGGAGAAGATCGACGACGCTGAGCAGTCTATACTTGGAAGCGACGTTCAGGAGGGGGAACAGGTCATCACCAGATCGGAAGGGACGATTTCCGTAGCAGCAGCGCAGCATGTCGTGTACGAGGTGTGCTTCCTCTGGAAATTCAATCGTCTTGAAGCCCATAACATCTGTGGGTAAGGAATCCAGTATATCACTGAAATAACGAGAGGGCAATGAGAGGATAAGACTGTGAGCTTCGAATTCGAAAGGCTCCGGACCCCCCGATCCCGATAGCACGATCACGTCCCTCGCAACTTTGCTCCGAGACAACGTGAGGTTCCNACCCACGGGGATCGAGATTTCCTGGTTCTCGNGACGAGCAGACNGTAGAACAGGCTCCTCATCGGANTGGATGAAGCGAAAGCCAGAAACGACCGGCGCCCCGTCCAGTCGAAGATATTCAAACAGCNTGAAGTACGCTCCCGCCGAGATGTCCTTCATATCAGGGTCATAGCAGAACTTCGGCNTCTNGNGCTCTGNNATCGTCAACANANNCTGCGCGGCAGNCCGCGCTTCCNNCTCCATGTCCAAGTGGCACGCAACGGCGAACACTTTTAAAAGNTGCGCCTGGATATGCGCCGAAAACGCGTCCTCCATCTTGTTTCTGACCCCCACCATGCCGTACTTCCTCCCCGCTTCCAGGAGGGCCGCCGCGATCTCGAGGGTATACTTAAGTTCGGCGCCGGCACAGGGTAGAGCAGGAGCAGGAGATCGTACAACACCTTGCTGTCCTCCGAGACCGGGACGACGGGTGTACCACCTCCTGTTCTAATGTCATCCGCCTGATTGTCTCTTTGTTCGAGCGAGAACATGTCCGTGAAGAAGGGAGAGGCGATGGACAGAACGGTTTTGTGGCATGAGAACCGCACTCGATCGGAAGAGAGCAGGACGACGTCGGCGTCGGGCCTGGGTGGAAGTGTGCATGCACAACGACATGCGAGTACTGTATTAGAGTATTTTTGCGCGAAAGAAAGCGGTGGCTGCTATCGATCATTGGACGGCTGCGGGAATTGCCGAGCCACCATCACGCGGGCATCCCTCTCACCAAGTATCGACGTTCTTCAACTTCCAGACTCAGATAATCCGACAGAAGATTGAAAGTGAGTAGGCGTATAATATGTGAAACTTCTATGGGAATTGAATATTAAAGTTCCAAATGTCGTATAATCTCCACAGGAGTTGACATTGTGTTCGACTGGGACGACCTTGAGCCCCTCGTTCTCGACCCTGAGAACGAGGAATACACTGTCGAGCAACTTCAGACTATTCGAAAGGGACTGCTTTCAGATGTCATCGATCCAGTCCCACACATCCACCAGAATTATGACCATATTTTCGACCGTCTATGGCACTCCCGTACCCTACGATTGGCTCACAACACGAAGCCATCTCAGGGCGGTACCACACCCGATCGGTCTCGCGTCAGGACTCTCTACTCCAACTTCTTTGTAGCCTCGTTCGTGGAGGTATGGCTAGAAACGCGTGCCCGTGCTGTACGACCGACCATCGTGTATACCCGCGGCCCTTTGCTGTCAGCGTCTGAGTTCGTGCCGTCGTAGGACGTTCTTGAGAAGATGAATCAGCTCTCGGCAACGCTCAATCTTGTGGAGGACCCTGCCTGGTTTCCAGACTTACATAACTTGATGCTGCCAGTGAGACGGGTCTCTTGACGGTACATATCATTTCTGAACCTGTCCGCTTTGGATCAGTGCGCCAAGTCATGTTCCCCTTTGGTGTCAATCGGTATAAGCATGTGCACCCGATATTTGTAGTCGGGGGTTGATACAACTTTCGCGCAACTAATGTGCTTTACAATCAAACGCACTGAATGATCATTGTGCCGGTGTGAGCTTGCTCGTAGTCCTGGAGGAAAGGGTCGAAACGCATCGTCACAGACTAAAACCAGCAGAACAAGCGAAAAACGATGGAGCAACGAGAAAAGCACACGTCTTGGTCTCACCCTCGTGGTGAACATGCTTGACCATCCAGTCGCGTCCGAGCGTGCAACTACACTGAAGGCGCACACCACATACCATGGGTATTTATGCACACGTATAAGTAACAACTTGAAACCCAAGTAAAGTGGCAGTGACTATGCCTGAGCGACGAGCTCCTGCAAGAATGGATACCTGCACCATACATGAGCATATTTTGCAAGACAATGTGCGGGCGAGGAATGGGACGAAAGACGTACTCATGGTCATCGAGGAACCCGCGTTCTTTGCTTACCATGTCCGCCCATTGGTGTTTGGACAAGCCGGAGGTGCGGATGAGGTCCTGGTAGTGGGCGAGGACGATCTCGAGGGCAGCCAGTTCGTTCGGAATCCTACAACATTGTCCCTTGTTAGCATGTAGTTGAAGGAAGGAACAAACGACACATACAGAGCGGCCAACGCCCTGTTGACATCCAAGATGGTACACCCGTCTGGATTCTGGACGGACAAGTACGTGTTCCCATGCGCGTCCTGAAAATCCAAGCTCTGCATCGGGGGGAACGTCGCAAACGCACACGACGCGTTCGGGTGTGAGCACAGCGGGCCGTACTGGGAGGCTCTGCACTCGGGGAACGTCGGAAGGTGGGTGAGGAGGACGGAGAGCGTATCGGGGGACGGCTCCGCACACGGGCCCGAGAAGTGGAGGTAGAAGTAGAGGGGGTGCAGGAGGATGTCGGCGGGGCCGTGTCCGGGGTGGAACGGACTCTGAAACGTGCGGGAGCGATGTTCAGCTGACGTCCCGGTCAGACCTTTCCGCAGAAGTATATAAGAGAGAGAGAGACGCACCGAGCTCTGCGTTGGCCTCTCTGCAACTCCGGATCTCACAGTGGGAGGCGTGGTTGACGAGCACGTGGGCGAGGCGTCGCCAGGTGAGGATGTTCCCGAACTCGACACCGCCGCGTCGCAGGGGGCGACCGAACCCGGCACCGAAGCAGACGAACTGCCAGAATTCGTCGTCGTGAATATACAAGTGACTGAGACGACGGCAGGTCTGGGAGAGGGCGATGTGGGTGTGGAGGTCGGCGGTTATGGAGTTGCGGAAGCAGAGGAGGATGTCGTGGAATGCGACCATCTGGTGTGTGTCGTCGGAGTGCTTTAGAGCGCGTCCGAGTGCGAGTGCCAATCCCAGCTCCACGTCGTCGCCCGCAGCCCATGGAAACTAAAAGTAAAACACTGATCGTCGATGCATCCAACTCGTCCACAATCCTCCCGTCCATCTCGGCATCCCCCGGGCACCACAACGGCCACCGAGTCTGTCCCTCGTTTCTTTCGTCTCTCTCTTTCGATTCCAACATCGACGGTGAAACACTCGCGTTGTCGAGCGGGGATCACGGCCTGGACGTTTTCCGTGCACACTTCATTCCACCCGTCCAATCTCAATTTGTTTTACCCTCGTCGTTGTCGAGCCACCTGGCTTGTTTGGACAAGCAACCGAAACCTTCTTGTGAGTCATGTTTGTAAAATGCTGATGAACTGCCTTCTCTAAGTACTACCGTCTTGTAATTTGTCCCGCTGTCATGACGAGACAATTTCTTCGAAAGCATGACATCGGAAGCACCCTACTGGCTCAGTGGCAGACGAAGGCCATCCTGGAAAGCCACCTGGTGACGGCGGTCTGCAGGCCGGTCCACGATGGGTATGTTGCGGGCCTCGCCGCCGCTACAGAGCATAGACAATCACACTCTGCGAGCTCCGCTCCTTCTAGGGTACCGTCATCAACCATCGTCATGTGCGCAGAGCTCTTTACTGTATCTTGCCTCCATCTCTGCATTACCAGAAGATGCGTTCGTCATCGCGTTCTGGTATGGTCGGGACTCTGCAGACCGTCTTCAGCCAACAAGTACAAGAGGGCACTTACTTGCAGTTGCAGGCAGCTGTCCAGCTGCACACCAACCATCAACTCGACTTTTCGAGGTGTCCTCTTCCAAGCCCTTCGGCACCGTCGGACTTAGGCTTGCCCTGATAACAACGCAGATTCCAGCAAACCCTGCAGCATGTCAGAACTATGATGTGGTGATCACGGATTCGTTTCTCTCCGTGCAATCTCCGGCAGAAGTCGCCCTTTCCTGGCGATACGCTTTTGTAACCTGGAATAACTCATACATGGTGTTTCCACTTCCCTTCTCGAGCCTTATCTACCCAAGGACGCCACATAGGCTGATCCCGTGGTCCGCGTTCTCCAAGCCAGAGGACGTCGGTCCCGATGTCTTGTGACAGCCTTGTTTCCTCCGTTTCTCCCTTGACAGCGAAGCATCTCATCCACACTCGCCCTAACGAGGTGAAAAACGTGGTTTTGGGCGAGTGAATGACCCTCGCGTCTGACAAAACGCTCGTACGACTGGAGTTACTTCGCTGTAAGAACCATGGCCCCACCCTCAGCATGAACCACCATCCTTGATGTCTTGGGTCTTTCTTATCTATGGTGCGCTTCGTCGCTGACCCTCGCGAGCTCAGCTGGTGCACATCCTTGGCGTTTTCGCTGCTACCGACGACTGGTGGCCATATGCTTGCGTTCGTCATGAGGTGTCGTGGTTGTTCGGATTATGCGCAGGAGAGGTATATGAACCCGTTTTGCGGGGGTGGGGTATGATTCAATCCAGAGCAAGAGCATCCTTCAGGACTTGAGTGTACCCTACCACACGACCACTCCTCAACCATGCTCGCCCAGGTCACATCAGCTTTGGCCCTCCTGCTCGCGGCGTCCTCCGTCGTGGCAAAGCCCGTCACCGTGAAAGATAGCCCCGTCACGATGTCGTTTGCGCGGCGCATGAACGTCACTGGCGGCGCGGATATCCTCAAAATGGACCGGGCCCGGGCCACGTCGCTGAAGGTGCGTTCGTCGACGCATGGCGCGAAGACGAAGGACGAGTTGATGAAGAACGCGGTCGGTGCGGCGTTTGGCGTACCCAGCACGAACCAAGGAGTGAGCTATGTCGTTGAAGTGAGTTTCTCGTATTTTTATTATGAGCGATCTGAATGAATACTCATATCGCGTTTCAGGTGGTGATTGGAACCCCACCTACAACATGTTCGACTCTTTATTCATTTTGCTGTGTATCTATGCTAAAATTTGGTCTCTCGCAGACGACATGCTCGTCGATACCGGGAGCTCCAACACCTGGATCTGCTGCGAGATCGACTACTTCCCGTCCAACACCTCGTTTGACACGGGAAACAGCGTCGTGAGTCTTACTCCTTCTCGCTTCAATGTTGGTCCTGATCGCAGACATCACGTTACGTAGTACGTCGAGTACGGTAGCGGAGTCATGCTTGGTGCGTTTCTTCTTCTTGGCTATATTCGCCGGCTTCTAATGTCACGACAACGAGGACAGGCGAACAGTACTTGGATGTGGTGCATATTGCCCCTGGTTTTACTATCACGAACCAATCTCTTGGTGTTGCACTCATCGCTGAGGGATTTGATGGCGTTGACGGTCTTCTTGGGTAAGTGCAGCTGCATCTTCTTGTGAACACCCTAACTGACTGACTGACGCGCTCGTAGACTTGGTCCTCAATATTTGACCTACGGTTCGTCCCTTCACACATCCTCGTTCTCTAAAGTTTGATCTCTCATGCTTCGTTTGTGGTGTAGGCAACCTTTTCCCTGATGCCACAACCTACGTGCCCACAGTCGTCGACAACCTCTACGACCAGGGTGTCATCCCGAAACCCTTCATCGGAATCTCGTTCCAGCCTACTACCGTCATGAACACCACCAACGGTGAGATTACGTTTGGCCAGGTGGATCAGACTAAGATCCAGGGGCAGATCAACTATGTGTGAGCAATACGAATATTCGATGTGTTTGTGAGGCTGATGTGTGTATGCGTAGCCCGATCACGGAGACGCTGCCTTCAGCGTACTACGTCGGTATCAACCAGACTATCACTTACGGGAACCACAAGACGATGGTCCTGAACAACACTGCTGGTATCACTGATACGGGTACCACCCTTCTTCTCCTCGCATCAGGTACGTGCCTGGTCGTGTTCTATACTAGTTTTGAGCTCGTGGACGAAGGCTGAGAGGATGCCTTTGTAGACGCATTGGCGACGTACCAGAGCCTCACTGGTGCCGTGCTCGACTCCGATGTGGGCTTGCTCAAGCTCACGCCGGCCCAGTTCGCGAACTTGCAGAGTTTGTGGTTCACTATTGGAGATGTACGTGCTCCTTTCGCTTCTGTCACGCGCGAGAACTTATGATCTGTGCGATTTAAGGACACGTACGAGTTCACAGCGGACGCGCAGATCTGGCCTCGTACTGTGCGTCTCCCTCTCCCCCCCCCCTTTCTTCCTCAAACTCTCCACTGATTGTCGTTCTCGTTTTGCAGCTGAACACGGCAATCGGCGGAACATCCGACTTCGTCTACCTCATCGTCTCCGACATCGGCTCCGACGGGGGCACCGGGATGGACTTCATCAACGGCATGATGTTCTTGGAGCGCTTCTATACTGCGTACGATACGCTGGGGAACCAGTTTGGTATCGCGAGGACTGCGGAGACGTTTGTGAGTGTCAACTGAGCCGTATGAGGCTGAGGCAGGGTGAAAATGGGGTCGTGGTCGTGCAACTTTTGTGCTCTTTACGTTTAGATGAAGTCGTAAATGCAGATTACTGTAAGTCGCGGTATGTTTTACTAACTATTTATGATGTGTGTCAAGCCTCTGCGAAGAGCACGATGGACACATCTATGGTATGTAGTGAGTGGCAAATGGGCCGACAGCTGCGTTTGTCGCGTCATAGGCAGTCTCGAGCGATGAAGCTCTGGGTAGGCAGCAACTGTTGGGTCGACACAATGATGTTCGACCCAAATGGTAAAATCACTAATGACGAAGGAAATATATATATGCGGAGACTGAGCAGACAACGACGCGTTTCGAGAACACGAGAAGCTTGACGATGTCGGTCCTGACTGAGGCCATGATTAGCTGAGCGCCGCGGGGCGAAAGGGAGACATACCTTGATCAAGACCAAGACACTATGTCGCGTCCAGGAGACCGAATTCCTTGAGCTTTTCAGCCATTTGGTCGACGACGTCTTGGGGTGGCATCCATCCGGACATACCGAGACTTTGGAAGAAACACAGTCCGTGATTCTTCGTTTCGACCATCGTCCATCGAATACTGCACCCAGTGACGTTAGGATATCTCTTGCAGAACGTCCGTAAATAGATGTTTATGAAACATGGCCACCGTGGACTCTGTTCGGACAGCCTTTCCGTCCGGAAGAGATGCCATCCATTCGCATCGCGTTTTCATCCAGTCTGCACGATGTACTGGGATGCCGAATACCATAGAAGACGCGCTGCGTATGACCGGGTAGCGATCAGGTGGGACGATGCTACGCAAGGGAGGCATCAAGGCGGTCGTGAAATCCACGGCACCCGGTTCAAAGAGTGACGCGGACGTCTCCAGTGAGATGTCTACGTTGCGTTTATCGGACTGTCGTCGTCGTCGTTTTCTGTATCGTCACTTGTTGCTCTGTCAGTGTCACTTTTCCGCTTGGGCTGTGGAGATCGTACGACATCTAGGAACTTCAATTCGAGGAAGAGGTTCATAGTTCATACACAGTCTACTCACTTTCAATCGCCTAATGGATTATCTAGGTCTAAGAGAACGTCGAAGTCGGAGTGACGGTTGCCGATGCCGGATAGTAGCTCGGCATCTCGGGCCGTCGGGAGTCCAGCAGCCGCTGCTTTCTTTCGCGCAGAATTACACTAGGGCTCGGTGAGAAAGCCGCCTGTTACTTACTGGTCAGTTACTTACCAGTTACTTATTAGTAATTAACTGTTCTTGACATTGGTCCTGGAATGAGACGGTAAATAATGGTCAAAAACTTGGTACACCGCGAAAAAGATCGTCCAAAAGATAAGATAAGGGGCGAGATCAGCAGCAGATGTTCACGGCCGTGAACATCTGCTGCTGATCTCGCCCCTTATCTTATCTTTTGGACGATCTTTTTCGCGGTGTACCAAGTTTTTGACCATTATTTACCGTCTCATTCCAGGACCAATGTCAAGAACAGTTAATTACTAATAAGTAACTGGTAAGTAACTGACCAGTAAGTAACAGGCGGCTTTCTCACCGAGCCCTAACGTCGACGGTCTTATTTCTTGGCTCAGAAATCGAGGCTGCGTTGGTATGTGGCAACTTGCAGAGCTCGTCGCTTTTGGAATCTTTGCTTCATATTTTCTCCTGATACTGGGGCTATTCGGAATCCTGGGCCAAAATGTCACTATACTCGGAGGGGGGAGGACTCTGCGACAACACCTTTTCTCGGTGTTGACCATCGCATCGTTTGCCCATACATGGTACTGTGAGTATCATGAATCTAGTCTATAGTCTATGCTGAAGTTCCGCGTATAGATATGTTGGCGTATCTACTCGTAAGCACATTCCGCTACACTGTCTATTCGCGGAGGCTATCTGACACGCACGCTTTGCAGTGGAGCTTCAGCCACTACGTACAGGCATCTGGATCTCACGGCGAGCCTGTACTGCGTCAGGTATCTGGATGGCTTAGAAACACCGGTCTTTTTGAGCAAGCGTGGGCAACTGTTAGTACCAATGCGATGCCCTGGTGGTTGAGCGAGCCGATATGTCTGTTCACAGTGGGGGCTTGGACCGTTTTTCTCGCAACCAATGGTGAGTTGGCAATGTATTTTTAATCTTCTGGACGGCTTTGACACTGCTATCAGGTCGCAAATTCAGGATAAACCATCTCTGGGCCTACATGGCTTTAGGACAGCTCGTCGCAATCAGCGTGGCCACAAACCTATTCTTCCTCACGATTCTCCTTAAAGATAATCAGAAGAGGACACGCAGATCGACAACGATTGCACCACCCACTCTGTGGGTGAGCGTCCTCGTCGCGCTGCTAGCCGTTGGAATCAGTCCCTACACCGACGCGACAACCTTCCTTCCCAACCTACTGGTCATGCATTTCTTCGTTTTCCTTCCGCTGCTTCCCGTAGGTTACAACACCCGTTCGATGTTCGCCATCAGGACAAAGACGTTATACTTGCTGGCTGCAACAGTCGCCGTAGGGCTACGGCTGCGTACTACGTATGCTGCTGCTATATCCCTCCCAGCACGAGAACAATCTGTCTTGGGCTTCCTCTCCGCAGCCTTGGCCACTCTCCACGCCCACCCTGCTCAATCCTCCATCGGTTGGGACGTCATATGGACCACGATTTCCCTCCTCTTGTGGTTGGCTTTCGCCCCTCCGACCGCTACTCCATCTTCGGCCAGGCGAACCAAGCCACCGCGATCTACGCTGCTCATGTCTGCTATCACAAGCCTCCTCTTCTCAGTTGGCATTGGCGCTCCACTGGCATTTCACCAGGACGTTGATGATTCGACCCTCACAAAAGCCCAGGTCTCCTAGATCCGAGAGTCGGCCGCTCCAGTGTTGTACTACGATCGTGTATTGAATATTCCATGCAGAGTCCTTTCTTGACAAGTATGTCATTCTCTCCGTGAGACTCAGGCAGAGTTCCTGCAAAAGTCCTGATTACGCTGCCAGATCTGACGATGACGAACGTGAATCGAGGGTGCGGAACCAAAATTTAGTGCCGTGACGATCTGACATGGGCTGCGATCATGACGATCGTACCGCCGGCTTCATTGAGTCAGAAGCGTCTGGTTGGGTGCTAGTGGATTGCCAATAGAGTCTTGAACACCGTCGAACCACGCAAGTCAAGACGGTATGAGCGATGGTAAACGATATGATTGAATAGATGTATATGTTACGACTAGTAATAGAGAAGATGTATGAGTACTAATTTTGATTAGCTAGCTAGAGATGGTAAGCGTAGGAGAAGGGGAATAACGTTCCGCAGCTAATGATACAGCAGGAGAAAAGACGATAAACAAAGATACTCGAAGTCCAGATATTCCATGAGATGATGCGGACTGAAAGAAAGAGGAACCGGGGGGATAGGAAAGAGAGAAACTATCAAGCCTCCATCGCTAGCATGCGTGACTCGACCTGAGCCAAGTTCTTCTCCTGACCATTCGGCCCAGCTGTGGGCGTTGGATCCAAGTCAATGATAGACTCAGGCCATGCCATGCCGCTATCAATGTCGGTGGGTCCTACTCCATAATGACTCTCGACGGCAGCCATATAAGCCTCGTGAGGGTCGACGGCGCTGGGAGAGAACTGGGGTAGAATAAACTGAGCAAGGCCAGAATGTCGGAAGGAAAGGTCGGGGGCATTAGTCGTGATGGGTGTAATGGGCGTCGACAGAGATTGGTGCGCGGCAAAACGGTCCTCGATGTTGAACACAGAATCCGAAGGGTTACCAAAGGTATACGGCTGGGTACTGTAAGGACGCTGGGTGAGCTCGGCTAGGAAGCCGTTTGGCGGTGGAGTACGAGTGTAGTTGTCTAAGAGGTAGGATGGAAGAGAAGAACGGCGGCTGAACATAGAATCATCGTCGGCAGGGGGGTCTGCGCTCCGAGGCTGAGCATTGACGTGGTTGAGGAACTCGGTCTGCAGCTCAAACATGCTCGTGCGCTTCAAGTCGAGGGCTGGTGGACGAAGTCTCTGCAAACGCTTGGAAGCGACAGATTTCTGCGAGATCTGCTGCTGGCCAGAGGTCGAGTCGGTCGGTGACGGGACGTCCGAAGCGATGCTGTCGACGGAGGACTTTTTGGACATGACGGTAAGTGATGGCTTACTCGGGTTAGACATGCCATCCTCCGAGCCAGACCCGGCAGACGAAGATGCAACAGAGGCACGACGACTGGCAGCGTTGCTCACGGCAATCCCAGACTTCCGCTTGACCTTGTTCGGGCCTCTCATCTTTCTCTCAGGGGCATACTCGCACGACAACCCACGGGTGCGACATCTCTGGCATGCGGGGTGCTCGCCGCTACACTGTGGTAGAGGTCAACCAAATGAGTGACAACGAGAGGAGGACTGTGACGAACTTTGGCCTTCCTAGCGCGGCACTTCTCACAGGCCTGAGCGGTACGAACACGAGGATGTTCGGGTGCACGCTGAAAGATGCCAGTGTTAGGATCCAGGGAACCCGACATCGTCCAAGAGGGTTGCGGCTCTGGGGCGGGCTGGTCTTGCTGTTGCGGAACAGTCCACGGGCCCCCGCTCGGAGCGAACATGGAAGGGGCAGACGGGAAGTAGAGCATGTTCGAATTCGAACCGGCGTTTTCGTCTAGGAACTGGGCACGAGGAGCGTCGGGTTCTTCCACCCGATTGGCAACTGGGTATAAGATCTGGGGAGATGAATGGCGGATCGGAACAGGTTCCTGGAGAGGTGGGTGTTCTGGGTGATGAGCCAGAGGATGCGGGATGCCTTGACTGTTGTATACGACAGGCTGCTGAGACCATGGGTTGGTGAAGCCATGCGGATCCTCGTGAATGAAGTCGGAGAACTGGAACTGTGGCGGCGGCATGTGAGAGAAGGAGTGACGACCAAGCGATGCTGGGAGGTAGATGTCCAGAGGTTCGTATGAAATGGGGGATCGTCTTCCGATGGAGATGCCTAGGTCGAGGTCACGGGGGTGGTACGGACGATGGATGTGATGACCTGCATCGTCGAAAGAGAGCTGGTAAGTGGTCATAATGTAAAAATGTGGTCGGTAGGATGGGGGTATGTTCGGGGGAGATTCGACGAGGACACTCACCTTTTAAATGCTGCTGACAGGAAGTGGAAGGAAGGATCGAGCCCCTTTCCGCGACTCGTCGTTCCTAGTTAGTTGCCAAATCCGGAAAGCCAGCGCGTTGCTGTACCTCTTCTTCTTCTTGGTGACGTAAGCGATCCTCTTCATTGAGCAAAAATGGTGACTACGTCATGGCCTCTGGAGGACTCATGTTACCGTACGTTGTCGTTGCCGAAGCATCGGTTGCGTTGCCGCAGACTTGTGAGCCCTAATCTGGCGTCACAAATTGTGTCTTCAAGTGCAAAGGAAAACATTGACAGCGGAGGTAAATTGCAGTAGTGGAGTCGTACCTCTGCGCAAGAGGTTTTGCCGACGCCGCAACTCGAAACAACGGTGCCGTCGGCTGGAATTTTGATCACGTGAGCTACAAGCGGAAAAACTGAACTTGGATCCATCGAGTCTGCATAACTGTGTTCACCGCCGAAATCATTCTTTCGGATATACAAGGATTCCGTGCAGGCTCAGAATTTATTCGAACTGAGTACATCGCGCTCAGATTTCGAGCCAGCACAAGAACAAATGTATATTATACAGCGCAACGATACCATCGCACTACATATTGGTTGTGGCGGCCGTCACCGTGTCTTCTATCGCGCTCCACTCCACGTAGTTCAGATGCAGGCGGAAGTACTATATCCAGTTTGAGATTTCTCAGTCTTCGTCTCCAGATCCGGTGTTTCACTGGATTGGAGTTGGGGGGTGGATGATCGTCAGTCAGTTATGGCTTTAGACGTCGCAATTTTCACTACACTGGTCGAAGGTCATGCCTATACGGATGACAATTGGTGTTTTTGCGTCAATTGAACAACAAGGCCTGGAAAACCATGGGCAGTGCAAGATTGAGTATCAGTGTCTCTCGCATAGCACGCACATAGGAAGTGAAGTGATCGAACGCTGAATTTCTCTCGGGAAAAACGGCGGAACCAAACATCAACTTTGTACCGAGTACGCAATCCCTCCAAATACTGCAACACGTCAGTGCACGTGCTAAGACCTGACTTCGAGGTTACATACAGTGTGTGTAGGAGGAGGTGAGGCGGCCGCCAACCATACGAGAAGCACCACATGTACCTTGCGAGGAAACGTAGACCTTTGAACCAGGCCGCGCAATCTCGTAGATCTTCCTGTCATGTACAATGTGCACGTGCACATCGTACCACCAGTGGCTGACCAGAGGTGGATAGAGACCTGCAAGACGTACGGGCATTGAGTCGAAATATCACAGAGAATGACAGACAGTAATGTAGCACGTAGACGTCAGCCTGAGCGGAAAGCCGCAACGATACCGTTCTGGATACGGTACTGTACCCGTCAAGAAGAAGCGGATGCATCGCTCCAAGGCAATCTTGATCAGAGAATATCAGGAGCATCCGCGCACCGTGGGGCATTCAGAGAATGGGCGCACCCATCGGTAGTCTTGGACCTTGGCAGTGTCCGCGTCAGTGCCCTGCAGTTGTGTTTGTATTGCGACGTATTCCTTAAACATGCGTGGTTCCATTTTGAGTTACTTGGGGATCTGAGATAACTGCACCGCACAATTACATCGAATATATCGTCGAACTACGCCAAGCACTAGCAATATAGCAGCTGACGACTCGGGCGAGATCAACGAAGCTCGGCAGAGTAGGTACTACAGAAAGCACATACATTATCAGTTTATGGGGGCCAGGACGGTGAAAACCTCGTAGTGCCTATACTGAGTGGTGATGGGGAGGAATTGAAGAGGAATGTGTCACTGTTGTACTTAGGCCATTGGTGAGATCGATAACAAGACGGTTAGCCAATGACCACAGAGCCCATAAGCGGCAACACCGACGCGCGCTACCCATTCCTCCCGCGCTTACCTATTCTGTCCTTCGCTCGACCACGTACGCCCAACATTGATATTTTGAACTTGAACTTCACTGTCATCCTGACGATCGAACACTCCTCAAGTTATAATGCTCTCATACATTGTTACTTTTGGAAACCATTTGCAGGTTCGAGACTCGAGACTCTATGAAGCGAGGCCTGTGAATTTGATCTCGGGACGTCCTAATCACACGCCCGACGCCAGCGCTTTCGCTTTCGTTTCTTTGCTCCAGTAGTTTAAATTGTTGGTAGTCGCGACGTTGGTGTAACTGCCATCCCAACATGGATGACTCTCAAGCAGCGCGCGATGCACAAAAACTTATCGACCGGTAAGCGTGATTTCTTATTCTCACATGCAAAGTCTTATGTAGTGAATGTCTGTACACAGATATAGTCTTGACGCGCTGTCCGTCCTCCAGGAAATACTTGCGACGCTTCAAAAGTCGAACATTGTGCCACAAGGAACAGCGAATAAATGGATACGCTTCTGGAACAGATATAAGGGCGAAGCAGGGGAATATGATGACGAGATGTTGCGTAAGTTCAGGGAGGACATGGACACGTCTATGATATTCGTGAGTTTGTGTTCTAATACGACTCTACTTCTCCAAGAAGCTAATGTAGTGTCCAGTCTGGTCTTTTCTCTGCAGTAACAGCAACAATCGCGTCCATGTCGATCTCTACTCTGAGTCCGGACCCCAACGTCACAACTCAGGCACTATTACAGGCAATCGCGCTGTCTCTGAGCAATTCCACCAGTTCATCCTCACCCACTCTTCAACTTGCGGTGTGGAACGGGCCTGGCACCACCGTCATTTGGGTACAATCTCTCCTCTACGCTAGCTTGGCCTGCAGCCTTTTTGCCGCACTTGGGGCTGTCATGGGCAAGCAATGGCTGAATCGGTACAGCAGCATTGGAGAGCGTGGTACCATCGCAGACCGTTGCAAAGACAGACAACGTAAACTTGAAGGTCTGCAAGTGTGGCACTTTCGCACAGTCCTCGAGCTGCTCCCGATCCTGCTGCAGGCCTCGCTGCTTCTATTTGGCACGTCGATATGTGGATACATGTGGTCCCAGCAGCGTACAGTTGGTGCTGTCCTCATTGTGGCCAACAGCATCGGCGCTCTCTTCTACTTCTCCGTCATCATTTTGTCTCTGCTCTATCCCAACTGCCCTTTTTACTCGCCTTTATCCGACATGCTCAGGCGCTTCGTATCCATCTTCCCCTACACATATGTTGTCGACCTTCTTAGCAGCCACTACTCTCGCTTGATTCGATCCGACGGGTGGATCTCAGTCGTCGATGGATGGACCAAGCTTCTCAGAGTGGCTTCAGGGTCTTCCAAGCAGTGCACATTGCTCGCAAAACGCATTTTGACTCGTCTGCGCAGAGTGTTCACGAGGACATATGGGACGCATGCCACGCCGGGAGATCAGGAAATGGCTATTCAACAACCTGACGATGACGATCCAGCTCCCTCGTTGTTAGACCTTAACCGCCCAATGGAGAGTATTGCAGATAACTCAGCACGTCCAGGCCTCTCTGAGGGTAGCATTGCTCCTCACTCCGTGGTCCTACACAAGCTCGTCGAAGCTTTCCGTGCTGTGACCCGCCTGCGCTCAGTCGACGGAACCGAGGAGCCACGTTCCGTCGATATGGCGGTTGTCCTGTGGCTGCTACAGACATCAACTGATCCGAACGTCCACGCCGATGCGCTGCAGGTCATTCCCGAGATTTCATGGCCTCGCAGCACGCTCACTAGTCTCTTGTCTTGGAGCATGGTAGATCTTCTCCTCGCGAACTTGGCAGCTTGTTTCCAGCCCGATGGTCACGGTAAACTTCGGCTCAATAGCTCGAGTAAAGAGAATGTTCTGGCAATTGGCTCAGCCTTCCTCTTCGTCTATTGGGAGAAGCATGTCAACGATACGAATACCGCGGAGACTGTTGCATGGACTCATCGGGCTGGGAGACCTTTCGTTCAGAAGCACGCTGACATGATCGATGCTCTCCGAGACCTCACGCGGAGCGATGACTATGTCAGGCACGAAGAGCGTCAGATCATATGTCTGGTGTATCTTACCATAGGTCCGGGCTGGGGCAAGCGTTACACGCCAGGTTTGCCTGGATACTCTCCAATGAGTACGACTACCGAAGCTTTGTGCGCACGTACCATCCTGTACCTCGCGCAGGTATCTCATGCAGAACAATGGGATGCTACGTCTGACATTCTCCTGCTCCTTGATGCGCTTGGAGGTTGTCGTAACTATGCTACATCCGACGAGTTTCGCAATATGAGCTTAATGGCTATGGGGATGATGTTAGGCTTCCGTAGGGGCAACCAAATCCTCTCTTCCGATATGTAAGCTTGCATTTTCATATGAGTAGTGGTCCAAGTTGCTCACATCTTTTTAGTGTGGTCGATGAAGGCTGGCGAGCTGCCCGATGCGCGCTGGAAATGCTCCGGAAACTTGTACAGTGGAAGTGGTCTTCACCCGATGATCGAGAATTGCCTTCAGCGTTCTGGTCGTGGTTACCAAGAGTCGACAACAACGAATGGCTTGAGATATTGTCGAGGTTTGTTCCCGAGTTCTCGCAAATGGTATCTGCATGTGGGCTCCTTCACCATCCGATGCTGTCCCATGATGATTACCTGGACATGTGCGTATACGTGGGCCGGGCAAGTTTCCAGGAAGGAGAATTCGTCTGGCGGGCGAGTCAGGCCAAAGTAATGGCAGACTTACTTCGGCTAAGTGCTCGGAGTCTTACCGAACTTCATCCTGTCAGCGAGAACTCTTTCCCGTCACATTCCTCCGAATTGGATCGAGCTATCTCCTCCACGTTTTCCCCAACGCTGATAGCATTCCTATGTTCTTTGCGCTCCATCGTGGACGAGGGTGCCTGGATGGACAAGGAGGTGGTGTGGCATGCCACGGCCGATGCGTTCCTTCTCTTGTCATGTACTACCGATATCTGGACGGCGGCGGACAATGGCGATTTACTTGGGTCGCTGGATTGGGCGATGCAGGTCTCTGTACCCGGATCTACCTGGAAGACACCCGAGCATCCACTATTCCGCCTTCAATCTGCTGCCCTCTGTCTTATGCACTCCCTCATCGAACCCCCACAACTGATTTCGACGCAGCACTCTATACTACAAACGTCGTCAATCTGCAATATCTTGGACTTCTCAGTCAAGTTGTGCTCCACGGTCGCAGCTCCTGATCATACATTGTCAGGATTGGACAGCAGAGCCAATCAGTTAAGCACATGGCACGTGTTTAATCGCGACAAGACGTTTGTCGATATCCTTTCGGTGCTGTCGCGCTCGGACATGGATACTTGGATGAACGACCCGAGGAATAGCGTCTATGTGCGCCATTGGCTCTACGTCCTTGAGCGATGGTCCGTCCCTCACGGCTATTTCCACGAGTCTCGCGTCAAGCAACTGTCGTCGGATGCACTGTTGACGTGCGAGAGGCTCTGGTCGCCTTCCGAGGATCAATGGCACGACGCAGTCGTTGCTGTCCAGCGACTTGCAGTGGTGGTGGTCTGGCGGGAATGAGTAGTTGCATCGAAGGCCGTCGCTGTCCCGGACAGCTTGGACATCCTCGTCAGGCGCACGATACAGAGTCTAAAGCTGGAAGCTCGAACAGCCGTGGACGTGGAAAGTTACCTAGACCAGATACAGGAATGTATCGAGAAAGTAGCATCCACGATGCAGGATTCCAGTCTCCTGGTTCCAGTGCGGTCTGCTTTGGAGGAAGCGTTAGCACCACTGGAGGTGGTGTATGACCAGCTTCCTCATGCCGAGAGAGGACCGCTGGCGACCATGCACAAAGCAGG
This sequence comes from Antrodiella citrinella, assembly GCA_004802725.1. NCBI lineage: Eukaryota > Fungi > Basidiomycota > Agaricomycetes > Polyporales > Steccherinaceae > Antrodiella > Antrodiella citrinella. The sequence goes on along the minus strand of SGPM01000161.1, from coordinate 32,065 downwards.
TGTGGGACAAGGTATAGGTTTTTAATACACACACTCTTCGGCCCTGTGTCCAGTGGAACAACAGGCGGGCAAACATTGTAGCGTCGTTGTTGCATCTACGTGTGCGCACGACGAATAGACATCTTTCCGACGACGTCAAGCGGGATGGTAGCCACATGAACTATATCGGTTCAGATCGCAACTGAGATGATTCGCCGCACTCCCAGACAGCCAACAGTCAACGGAGAAAGGACATAATCTGAGTGACCTCGATACATCCTTTCAGTCCATCACCAAATGAGTTTGTACGAACGATAATACGCGTTAATGTGTTTCGTGAGGAAGCACTCCAGGCACTTCTATAAGCTACAATTACAAAGATAAGAATAAGGCAACGAAACCGCAGGATATTTCCCTGCAACCAAGCACTACTGCTACACCGGAAGCGACGGACATATAGGTTAATGCGATACAAAAATTAAATGAGCGGAAGGGAATGCTGATGTTGATACCAGAATGGAAAGGAACGTCGTGAGTGTGAGCGTGAGGGTTGTCAATCGCAAACGGGGGAAAGCGGAACCGGAACGAGTCTACCCGCACGGGGGGATGGAAGCGTCGGGAGAGCCTTAAATGGCACTGTGCATAATGCGGCGCATGATCCGGCTGTAGTGGCGCGGCCGGTTGACCTTGTCCACATTGGAAGCGGTACCGGTGTTCCTCTTCTTTAGCATGCAGCTGCCCGAGTTGCCCGTCGCGACGCCTCCAGCAGGGGCTGACGTAGGTGTGGGGGCCGAAGGGGACGCACTGCTGTTGCCCGCACCACTATTGTTGCCTGAGGTTTGAGTGGGAGATGCAGGAAGAGGGGAGACGGCGGTGCCTGAGGGGAAGGCGGCGGATGCAGACTGTCCAGGAACCATGGATTCGCTGACGGCGGCCAAGTTGGAGATGGGGCCGCCGGGGAAGGTGTAGTTGGAACCAGGGTTGTAGACCTACATGAACAAACATGAACGGTTCAGCAATGGAGGTATAGGATGAGATTTTTCAACGTACGTCAGGGTCGTAGATACCGGGGTCGGTGTCGGAGTAGGCACCTGGGAAGGAGACGGTAGGTGAGGGGGAACCGTTCCCGTTGCCTCCGATCTGGACTTGGGTACACGAAGGGTAGAATTCGGCGCCGCCCACGCTAGTCGCGAGATGGAGCGCGATGATCTGTAGACCGACAAAGTCAGCATGCGCATCCCATCGAGTATCTGAGATTACTAGCGTACCTCGTGTCGGATCAAGTATCCGCCGGGTGCCAGGTTCTGGGGGAGAACGACGTTGAATCCGTCGCCTGCCACTGTTACAAAGGGTCAGCTCGGAGGATGACTAGTAGTAAGGCGGAATACTCACTGATATCTGCTTGGTACCAAGTACTAGCATCCTTCTTACCGACTTCATCAATCTTGAACCATGTCGCACCGGTAGCATTGAACTGGTCGCAAGCAGTTGAACCGCACGAGGCCATATAGGTCATCAAAGGTCCGGTGTTGTGAGGCCACTGCAGAATGTTAAGTATGTCTCTCAAGACGCGTAATGATCGTAGTGAAATACCTTCTGACCAGCACCGCCCGACCACTGGAAAGTCACTGTGCTGCCGGGATTGGCAGGGACGACCATCGCAGCGTTCTGAGCGCTCAGGCCGCAGATGAGGTCTGTATTGCTAGAGCCTTTAACGGGACCGATGTCGTCGACGAGTCGAATAGGACTCGGACCTATCAAAGAGCATCGTTCAGTCAGCTACGCTGGTGGTTATGGCAAGGAATCCTCTGACGCACCGATGTAGTTGTTGGGAACATTTCCCGCATAGAATTTTCCGTCAATTCCGATTTGACCAAGGAAGCCGTGGGCGTAGACAGAGGGGAGAGTTGCCAATAAGGCAACTGAAAGAGCAGAGAACATCTTCATGTTGTATAGCGTGGCGAAATCTAAGTCTGGGCAGATAAAGAGGAGGAATAAATGTGTTCGTGAAGGCGTGAAACAGCACAAGCTCGTCAAGAGCTGAGAAAATCTGCAGTGAGATAGAAGTGAAGATGGGGGGAGATGAGGGAACTTACTTTAGACCCTGGCGACTGCAGCTTATATGGGTATCTGGAGAACAAATGGACAAAAAGACGCAAAGGCCCACGCTGAGAAGGTCCATTGTCCTCAAGGCTTTGGTGATTAGGCGCCGTATCCAGGCAAAGGTCGCGGCTAAAAGGTAATTGTTCTAGGCGAGAGACCCTATCGATGTCGCGATGTGAACATGAACCAAATCATAATGACTTTCTAGCCGTCTCTGCTGCCTTCTGAATCTGTAGACGAAATGCGAGAACTGGAAGACCGTCAGGATACCGCGATCATGAAGAACATCGACTCCTACGGCACATATCGACATCGTGAACGGCATTTTCTGCACGAGGATCTTGCTGCGCTGGCTGGATATCTCCCTGTACACAGTCGCATCGCGCATGGTATCGCGGCCCTCGACCGTCACATCTGTTGCTACCATGGTCAAGGACATCGTTGCTTAGTGGACGGACGGTTGTGCAGACATCCGACAAGCTGTTCCGAATCCTTTGTGAACAATAGGCTGCGATCAAAATGCTCTTATTGTGAAAGCTTTTGAGCACCCTCCACCTGTCTATTTTCGCGCATAGGAAGCAGGATCGCTTTGGAGGACGGAGGTTGTTGGAAATGTGCAGATCGTATTGTGATTGTGCAGCGGGTCGATGAGTGAATCGCCTTGGTCATGACCACCATCAAACTGACGCGTTTTCTACAGACCAAAGCATCGTTGTGCATATGCATAGTCCGTTGTTGGCTACTAAGCTTTGAAATTTGAAGTTCCGTGCTGAGGGTGATGGGAGCGAAAATGAAACAGGTCGATTGGTGAGCACGACGCTTGATCACGCCCTTTCTGACTCGGAGTAGTGGCACCTCTTCCCAAGCATCACTCTCCGTGGTATGTCTTCCACTCTTTAGTTTCCTCGAATCGTACCCATTGGCCCAACCGAAAGGTGGCAGCCGCTGCGAGGCATGAACAACACAATTTACGTTCAACAATCATGAAGCATACACCTTCGTAGTAAGAGGCTTCCCTTGTCATTTTTCCTCGCCTTGTCCGTTCTCATTCGGCATGTTCGAAAGGTGTGTCGAATGTCTCCTTCCAAAGACGACCACGAATACTTCATATTCCGTGAGTTGTTTCGCAAGTTCATTTCAACTTCGTCTCCCCGGTTTTTTCCAATCCGTTCCAAATTCCAATGTCCCCACGTATGTGGCGATTTCACGTGTGATTTTGATATATTCCATCACCTATGCTTGTCGTTTGTCGTTCTGCTTGGCAGTATTTGCATTCAAATATACAACTTCTTGCGGTCCATTGTGCTTGTTCTATTTTTGTTCGTCATACTGATGGCAGGCGCCCATACAGGTTATTTTTACCACGTACAATGCACAAGCAGATTGGAGGCAAACATGAGTACGCAAGGATACTTACTGCCAATGTCTGGCTAAATGGCTCGATATTGCATGTTTCCTTACTTTCTTTTGATAAGCTGCGCTAATTGCCCTTCATCTCGTCCCACAGAGCATCGCGCACATCGCGCGCAGTGCGTGCGTGAAACAGCGGTTCTTTCTTTCCGACCGAACGAGACATTGATAAGCAAGGTCCCTCTCACGACTCTGATTGGCCGTGTGATAGACTTCAAGCTCATCAGATGGTGCGCCTGAATGTCCTTGACCCTCACCGTATCGGCCCCTGATTGGCGTGCTTTCAATTTAGAGTGTCTTTCGTCGGAGCCTATCAGCCGGCTTCTAGTCGACAAACCAACGACTCGTCTCAGGATCATGTGCTCACCTCGGCCCGCCGAAGAAGAAATGAAAACTTGTATTCGGTTTAGAAACGGTATATGGGCGAGAACGCTTCAAGTCGACTTCTCGCTTGAAGAAGTCGTGTCCAGTCCGAGGACTCAAACTCCCGCAGCCTTTGAGATGGTCTACTAACTTTTTTGCAGTGCCAATAACTTCCACGTAGATTCACCAGTACTCAGGTATTGTCTGCTCATGTGTCAGCATGGACCATCGCTTGGAAAGACGCACACAGAAGAACGTACATGGATGTATGCAACCTCGTCCTCAAGACAAACCTCGTACCTCCTCTTCAGCGGATCAATGACCTTCCTATTCTTATCCACGACCTCGGCCCACCCCTGCTCAGCATCTCGTCCTTCCCGAGATCGTCCCTTTCCATCGCGCAAACGTCTTCTCCCAAGGTCTGTTTGACGCGGACGCCTTCTTCTTCATCTTTCCGAAGTTCGCCTTCCAGTTCGGCTCGAGGCTCATGTCGGTGATCTGGAGGAGGAAAAGGAACAGGAACTTGGCATCGACGGCGCCGAATTTGGGGTCGAAGACCCGCGCGACGGACTGGCGGAGGGACGACGAAGTTAGAGAAAATGAGCTTGGACGCACCGAACGTATAGTTACCGAGACCGTTCTTCTTGTTCGAGTCGTATGGCTGCGAACATTTGATTGGTGCCACATTTTTCTTTGTATCCTCTTTATGTTTCATGGACACGTTTGTTATGGAACATATGCTCGGTGGTTGGAATTGATTAGATCTTCGATCCCCATAGGCTCCGGCATAAGTTTCTGGATCATGAGCCCGAAACCTCGTGACCGTGGTGAAGAAGTCAAGCCGCACCCTCCTCGAACGGCCGTGGTCTGAATCAAAATCTAGGATCGGAAGTCAAGCATCCGGTCCAGACGTCGTACGCCCTCCCTCCCGTCTCCCGCAGTCATGCTCCGTAGGCGAATGGGAGCGTGTGCGGTCCCTCTGAGTCCACACCGTGGTAGCCTCAGGTTCTCTGCTGCCTTTATTTGTTTTTCTCTACCGCCTTCGTATGTGCAAGGTGCGCAAAAGCAAAAGGCACCATGGGTGGTGTTACCGGATCGTTTTGGCAATCAAATTGCCGTATTTGGAATGTATTTTCCAAATGCGGATGTCATGGCGGTGGCACCCCTTCCGCCGTCATTTTCCCGCTTCCATCCTTCGACGCACCGTCAAGTGCGGGTGCACGCAAGCCGTGGTGCGGCGAAAAGACCGCTGTACGGCTACATGGCCGCGCGAAGGAAGGATGACGGTTCAGCGAAGCTACCGATTTTGCGTTCAGGTATGTCTCTTCCGCTCTCGTACTGGAAAACGCATAAATAGCGCAGCTTTTCATCTCTAAGCTCCATCATTCGTTGAACGAATACCACCACCATCACACCACCATATTTTCGCACTTTACATCTTGCACGCCCTCAGACAACTTCCAGGATGAAGTTGACTACCACCTTCATTGTCTCCTCCCTCCTCGTCACTGCTTCTGCTGTCCCGGTGACGCAGAAGTCTGGGGGTTACAAAGTCACTCTTTCGAAGCGTGCAAGCTTCTCGACGTCGGAGTCTGTCGACGTCGATGGTGATGCCCTTCGGGACCATCTGCGACGCACCACTGCGTAAGTCTCTCGATATTTCGACCATCGACCATCATTTACTGACGTCTTTCACAGTAAATACGAGCGTGGATTCGCAGCTTATCACAACAACACTGGCAAGGCCCACCCGCTGGCGGGTAAGGGGCTTGCCAAACGCCACATGTCGTCTGACCCTCTCACTAATGAGGGCAACGCCATGTGGTATGGTGCCATCACTGTTGGCACCCCACCCCAATCCTTTACCATGGACTTCGACACCGGCAGCAGTGACCTCGTCCTACCCAGTCCTGCCTGCACCGAGTCGTGCCAAGGTCATCATGCCTACCAACCTACTGAGAGCTCTACTGCTCTCAGTTTGTTGAAACCGTTCTCATCGGCTTTTGGCGATCAGTCGAAAGTCTATGGCATGCAATACCAAGATACAGTCGGCATTGGCGGTATGTCTGTAAGTCTTCATTTCTCTTCTCTTCATCTGGGGCACACACTGACGAAAAAAAAATGATTTCAGGCTACCAAGCAGACAGTCGGAGCGGCTACACAGTACTCCGACGGCTTTTCCAAAGCCCGCTTTGCCGCAGACGGGTTGCTCGGCATGGCGTTCAAGTCCATCTCCGAACTCCATGCCGACCCCGTCTTCCACACACTCTACAACCAGAACCAGACCGACTCTGGCACATTCGCCTTCAAACTCGCCGAAAACGCCTCAGAGCTTACGCTCGGGGGCGTTAACGAAGCCCTCTACACGGGCGAGTTTGCTTGGTCCAATGTCACAGAGGAGGGGTACTGGCAGGTGGCCGTCGAGGGTATGACCATCAATAACAAGACCATGTTCCACGGACATGCGGCTATTATTGATTCGGGCACTACCCTCCTCATCGCCGACTCGACGACCGTCGCTCAGTTCTATGCCACTATCCCGGGGTCCCGACCCGCACCCGAGGTCGCTGGACCGGGATACTACACTTTCCCCTGCAACGCCGTTCCGAGCGTCAGCATGACGTTCGGTGGCAGGGCGTTTGAGATCCCTCAGAAGACCTTCAACCTGGGTCCTTCGTTCAAGGGATCTCAAGAGTGTGTAGGCAGCCTTGTCGGCAGCGATGACATGAGCTTCTGGATCGTTGGCGACATCTTCCTACGGGGAGTGTATACGGCGTTCGACATCGAAAACAAGCGAGTTGGCTTCGCCGACTTGGCTTGAAAATGGGGATATATAAACCACACACAAAAACCCCAAAACAACGTATACAGTAGATAGACATAAACAACCAAATAAAGTGCTTCAGAACCTCACCATGGTTGGCGTGTGATTCTGACCAGTACTTAAGACCAACATGATATCCGATCACCGAATCTCCTGCATTAACGCAACGAGACCGGCATGAGCGCGGGGCGGGAACGGAGGCTGACATCCGTTCCGTTCAAGGATTTAGACCGACAACGGCGAAGGCAGAACTTTAAGGGATCCATGCATTCGCGAAAGTGCTCCTATAACGATAGGGGAGAAGCACTTGATGTCGCCTGGAGGCACCGTCGCGATCGTGTTGGACTTCCAGCGAAGCTATATACTCACAGTGCACTCCAGAGACATCGTTCTTCGGCAAGCTACTGGTACTGTTCCACCCGGACGCGGTGCTGCCGCAGGAGTAGGTCTCCAGCATAACGTTGTGGCCCGGACCTATGAAGGACGACGACACGAGTTGAGGGGATTCGCAAACTGCGGACACATCTTCGGCATCGTTCCCGGATGGCAGGGCGAGGATGATTGGAACGTAGGCGGCAAGAAGAGCGATGCGGATGAGAGTGGAAAGCATAGCGAGTAGAGGGAAATGATGTGGATAGCAAAGTAAAAAAGTAGATGATCTAGGAGCCTGTCCTGATAGAGCAAGGTGAAGGTAGGTAGGGGTCCAAACTGGCGACCGGGTTATGTCCTTCCAGGAAAGTCAGCCTCTTCGATCGGAGGCTGACTGTCAGCCGCAGGAGCACAATCGGCTCTTCCAAGTTCGTCATATGCAGAGCAGCTAGAACCATCTGGAGTGGGTGAGCCTTTACTTAGATGAAATCATTAGCTATGGCCCACTCACTGAAATCAACATAGTATCCATCTGCTCTCCGTTTATTTCAAATCATGCGTTGAGCAGTGGTGCTGCATGACTGTGTCGAAAGTAATCTTGACATCGACGACCACGGGCTTGATCATCTCGAGAAAGATACAGAGGTTCAGGATCAAGCGTTGGGTACTGAGTACTTGACCTCAGGCTGACACAAGCTCTTCCGTTCATACATGATGTATGGCTGAGACTCATCTTTGTCAGTCGGGTATGGTGTAATGGCTAACATTATCGCCTCTCACGCGATAGCTCGGGGTTCGATTCCCCGTACCCGAGTTTTTTATCTCATTCAATTTGGTGCAATCGTTAACGATATCGAATGCAGCTCCTCTCCATACGCTCACATGTACAACTTCGAAGAGTGTTGGTGACTCTTCTCTCCAGTTGTACGTCTGTGATTACTAGTATTTAATTGATTCGCGACACAGCCTTTCCCACACGTCCAGAGACAAGGACTTCTACAACCTTTGATAGCCTCGACAGATACAAAGACTTCACAGTGAACTAGCATGCGTATCAACTTGGAGTACATATTCCGAGAGGAACGTTGAAGCGATGTTGCGGATATTCAACCCCAGTGGAAACCCGCGAAGCTGCCACCACCTGTGACCAGCTAAAAACGCAAGTCAGCTGAAACAATCGCTGGTAAATGTTGTCAGCGAACAAGTGAGACTAACTTTAACTGCCACCAGCTGCGATCGACTGGGAAAACACATCTCATGTCGCGCAGCTGCTGGCAATCGTTATCAGACGTCATTTTCCCCGTGCTCCGAGCTTGACTCAGCTCGAACATTCGGTCAATATATCGTATCACCTGTACAGAATACCTTATTGCATCCCATTTACAACCGACTAAGAGCATTTGCCATCGAGCTGAGGGCATTTGAAAATGCATTACGATCATTAAAAGCGACTACTGTAACCCACACCAAAATGAATAGCTGCCAGCAGCTGGGGAGAAATGAATACGAGACTGCAAAGAGCTGCCAGCAGCTCGACTCGGTTTGCAAGCTTGTGACACGCTCACCACACCCGATCCAGCACCCACAGACCTACATGCGCCCACACATCCCAATCCATGTACGCCCACACATCCCGACTCCCTACCCGATTCCTCGTGGCCAGGCATGCCGCTCCGATCCCGCTCACCTCTGGCCCTCTGCCAACGCCACTACTGTCTCCCTCCTACTTGAACCGATTCCGCATTCCATGTACTCCGAATCTCGACCATCCGTGAACATCGCCGATTGTCTTTCTAGTCATCTAGGACGACGCCTTGGCAGACGCAGCCTTCGCCTGCTTCGATCGAGGTCATATCAGTGTTAGCTCGAGAGGTACATCAAAGACTTGCATAGACTTACACGACGTATCTGACATTCCGCTTCAAGCTCCTGAACGAAAGTAACTTGAGAGGTTGTATCCCATGCCGCCGTGTGAATCACACTCACCTTAGTTTCGTCAGCAGAGAGATTCTTGAATTCGACTTGGAAGTCTCTCCACAATCCATCGGGATCTCGTGCTAAGAACTTCTCGAGGCAAAGGGACCTAGGTATGCATATAAGTAACAAGAATGAACAAGGCCGTGACGAAAACGCACTGGACTGATATACGAGCATTCGCTTTGTGCTTCGTGACAGCTTTGACAGTGGCAGGCTTTCCCTTCGGCTTGCATGGTCCCAGGCCTGCTGTTCCGGTGGCTGGTGCTCCGATGAGTGGAAGTTTGCTGCTAGATGCTGTAGGTCCGACACGAGAATCGGGTTTGTTGGAATGGGAATCGTTCGATCCAGAGGCAGTCGCGGTAGCTTGAAGATCCTCAGGCTCAGGTTGGGAATCTAGGGTATCCTCGGGCTCCGAGGTTGCGGTAGTCAAAAGCAGATCTTGAATACGGCTGCTCGAACGTCTATGCAACACAGTCACGGTGTCAGTGACGCGTTAAGCTGGTCAGATACATAACGGAGTGAGAATACTCACAATGGTTTGTGCACCGTAATCAGACTCGGCTTCAATTGCGCTGAGCCTGTTATAGCCTGAACCAACCCGTACCATTTCAATCTGAGATTCTGATACCAGTGATCATAGAAATAATACGCACCTCAGGTTGTGGCTGTTCCATCTCTTGATCTAGTTGGCTTGAAGATGAAGCAACCGCGACAGGTGACATCAATAGCCCCGACGCTGACTCAGACTCGGTGGTACGAGTTTCGGACTCTGTAGTGCTATCTGGCGTTTGTGAGGTTTGGTCCGCACGGTACTGATCCAATGGCAAAGGTGGGAAGGTGTCCTGAATGTGTGGTGGTACGAACTCTTCATCGACATCCATAAAGTGTTCTTTATCTGCGCCGGTAGTGGCTTCGGTAGTACCGCCGTGACTGGAACTTCTAGCGATTGCTGGTGTCATAACCGAGTCGAGATCGAGGTCTGTTGATGCTAGGGTGTCATCGTATGATCCAGGATATCCCCCAACACCTGAAGAGACACGCAACGGATGGAGAGACGTGTCTGGCTTGAGGTGGGTTGACGAGGTGGAAGACGCTGCAGAGCTTGCCACGGCGCTAGTAGTTGTGACTGTGCAGGCGATCGCACTGCTAGTAGTGGACTCGGAAGTGGTGGTGTGAGGTAGATGCAGTGGATTCCGAGTTAGATGAGATGGTGTCACTACCACCATAGGATGTGGATGTGCGGTTTGGTCATGTCCCTGGTCATTGACTGCGTGAGACCTTTTCTGACTGCGATTTGGAGCTGTCACCTCGGAGTTGGGTGTCACTGACTCACCGTAGCCACACCTGATATGGGTCGTTTACGAACGGTGCCCGAAGTACTGCTCGAAGCTACGCTTTGTGCTCGCGGTACTGTTTCCATCACAATCTCCTGCTTCTCCTCCTTCATTTCCATCTTCAATCTCTTCGCTGCCGGGATCACGATCTTGTTGTGATTTGTCTTCCAAGACTGGTGAACTTGCGATGCAAGTTCTGAGATCTTCCATCCTCGTTCGCAAAGCTGTAAGCATGGAAATTGGAGGCTCATGTTATAATGGATATAGGTGCGTGCCTCGTGAGTCAGTTGTGATGCTTTTGCCGCCTCATAGCCTGATCTGCTGAGAGAGAAGAACAGCGTACTCATTGCCTCTCGTGCCGTCTTAGCAGTCTGTCCAGAGACAATGTTGCCGTTCTCGTCTTCGATATACTGCTGGCTTGCATTGACATCCTCGGGATATTTCTGTCCGGGGCGGTTCCTCGCAGTATTGTTCTTCCTACTGTTGTTGAGATACTGGGTATAGGATGCCTTATCCCAGAACTGGACATTTGGATAGTCTTTCTGTAATAGCGGAGGTGTTGTGTAACCATATTTACCTCTCTTGATTAGGACTCTCTTTCACGCATCATCAACGTACCTCGGGCATTCGGCCATGCGGCCATACTCCCTTTTCCATTACTATCTCTCGGGCTTCGGCCATACGACACTCTGACTCCCAAGGACTCTCGTCTGCATAACCATGTACTTACTAGAAAGATCTCGAAGAATGCCTNGTACATGTATATAACGACTCGCTCTTCGTCCACCAAAGACCATCTCACAATTCATATCTTTTCCCCTTTATCACACTGCGTGAATAAAGACTCAAGCGCTGTTCTAATTACCGTAAGTAAGATACTACGGTAAACGTACTCGAAGATCCTCAAGAAGTAAGATACTCTTGAGATCCCTTCGTGTTCAGCAGCTCAGATTTTATCTTCCCTCTATCTCTTTCTCTAACTGAACGTTAGCGAGATCTCGGATCATATAACGAACTCTGAATTCGTGAACTGTACTATCTCTAAGCTAAACTACTCTGCATTCGCAGTTACGATCTTAGCAAGGTATAGTACTTCGCACGTTCACAACAGCACGCAGCCAGCCTGCAGGCTGCCAGTACCAATACTAGCTTAGCCACGAGTGTTGGGATCTCCAAGCTTTAGATGACACCACAGCAGCAAAGGTTCTAGTGGATTTGTGAGATATCGTGTTGCTGCGCAGAAACAAACGATGGTCGCCGAGCTGGTTTACGGGCGTCTTTTCGAGCAGACTTGCCTTTTGAGGCTTCGCCCAGTATCGCTGGGTATGTTTCCCGACTCTGCTTGGGTTGCTTGGCCCTCGTCTTTGTTGGGCTTAGTAGAATGAACCGTGCAACGTTACATGACAGTTCTTCGATTCTGGATCGACTCGGATAGGCTGATTGCGATTTTTTGCGATTTGCGAACGAATCGGGGACGACGTCATCGCAGTTGTAAGTAGTTCGAACAATCCTAGTCACCATTTGAGCACTCACGACAATGGATTTTCTGCAGAAATTCAGCTCGAATGATAGCAAAGCTGACAACAAAAGACAGTTTTCGATAGGATGATGGCTTGGGTGCTTGGCGGATTCAGAGGGTTGTGCTCGACACGATATAAATGCCTTCGTGTTCGCTTACGCGATGACTTCTATAGCTTATTTTTCAGCTCCTTCTTGCAGGTTCGATTAAGGCGGGTCCTGTTCGCTGCGCGGTCTTCTTCAAGTCGTTGGTCTCATCTCCTTCCTGACACTCATCCTAACCTCACCCTCTCTATATAGCCACATTCTTTACTTTCTATCGACATTTCTCAACATCTCCTTCTTTAGTCCTGCTTCCCTCTGTTCCACTGAGTCTTCGGAAACTCAACATCTCTAGCACGCTCAGCCCGATGTCTCATCCGTCTGGCAGCATCTCGACTCCAACCGACCAGCCCAAGATCAGCTCTTTAGCTCGTAGAATCCATGGCTGGTCATGGCAAGCTGTATGTTAACTCTTTGTCTGGAGTTTGTCACTCTGACAACGCGTTCTACGTAGTTCCCTATCGGCATGGGTACTGGTGCTGTCTACGTCACTCTCTCCGGACTCAAGAGTCGATCGCCCGCTCTTGTCACGCTCGAAGCCATCTTCTATTTTATCAACCTCATCCTCTTCTCGTTAAACTGCTCCACTCTCCTCATTCAGGCCATTGGTGCGCGATCATGCCTTGTTTGTCTTTGGCTCCTCTTACTTATCGATCTTGCAGTGTATCCTCGGCAAGCGTGGCGTCTCATCAAAGATCCTGTCAAGGGTATCTTCGTCCCGCTCGTTGTAAGTACACTTTATCTTCTGGCACGGTTAGTCACTTATATTTCCTCCACAGGTACTATCCTTTGCCACGATCATCATCGGTACCATCAACTACGCGGTCCCACCGGGTTATGTCTCTGTCAACTTCATATATGGCCTCTTCTGGTTCGTAACAGCTTCTTGGCATCGATGCATTCATTTGTTCATCTTGTCTGTGTTAATAGGGTCTACGTAACTCTTGCGGTCGTCGTCTGCTTCCCAATGCTGATGATTTGGTTCAACTCGCCTCACGACCTCACGACCTTCACTCCTGCTTGGGCTTTCTTGGTATGTAATCCGATCTCTCCTCACATACTGAACAAAATTTGACATCACAAATAGGTCTTCCCTATGGTCAATATATTTTTCCTCCTCGCTGATATCTAAAGCTAATGAACAACAGATGCTGGTCGGCGTAGTTGCATTCAACGTATTGAAGGTCGTCCCTGCCAGTGACCCGCGATCCATTGGGGTCTTGCTCACAGGCTACGTCTTCCAAGGTGCATGCGTCTGTCGTTTTATTCTCCTCCGTCGGCTTATATAGAGGGTGACTAGGTCTCGGATTCTTCATGACCTTCTTCTACATTTGCATATACATTATCAGGTACGCCCGTCTTCGTTGCCAACTTAAGTGACTACAGAACGCTGAATACAACGACACAGAATCATGATTGTACGGTCCTTTTTCACGTATCGTTTCACTTCCTGACCGCTTCTGTCGTGCAGACTGGATTCATGGACGGGCACCAAGCGAACGGCGCGTTCGTCGCGTGTGGGCCGCCTGGATTCACCGCCCTAGCACTTATCAACCTCGGGAAGAATGCGCGCGAGATGTACGTCGCGTCGTGTCATGTACCCCCATTCATCCTCTTGTTTACTTCCATCTCTCTAGTTTCCCTCATCACGGCCTCGTGACGCCTGAAGCGGGCGATGTGTGCTTCGCGTCAAGCGTGATGGCAGGTCTCTTGCTCTTCGGCCTCGCGGTATTCCTATTCGTCTTCGGCGTGCTTCCGTATTGGTTCAAGGTGCACAAACATTTGGGCGAGATTCTCGGATGTGAGTGCGCTTCTCTGCTCTCGTAGCGAACGACTATACTCACTCTTCCCATGCAGGCTGGGCGCTGACTTTCCCGAACGGTACGTTTCCATATCCTTTCATTCGCGCGACATCGCTGACTGTCTTTTCAGTCGGTTGGATCTCGACTATCCGCGTGCTCGGAGACATATTTAACCTGAAAGGGTTCTTCATCTGGCACCTCGTCATGACAATCATTATGTGCACCGTCTGGGTGGTCCTGTTCTCGCTCACCCTCCTTGCGTTCTGGAAGGGCAAGATCTTCTATGCGAGGGACGAGGATGTGCTAAAGGACCTTGGCAACGCCACGTTGGTGGATGACGACGAGGCCAAGAGTTTTGATGGCGGGGACGAGGAGAAGAAGGGTGCAGGCGCAGTGGTGAGACGCTACAGCGGCGAATATGAGGATGTGGAACGAGCAGGGTCGTCACTCCGCCGGTTCTAGGATTTCTGCACGATTGCATAGATGAACGCACGACATACCCCCTGCACCGATATCATGATACACCATACCTTACCTGGACATTCCCTCATGAACCATCATATAGATCTACAGATTACTTGCCTTCACACTTATATGTCTGGGGCCCTTCAGCCACTATTTTGTCTGCATTGCCCGATGTGAACAGTGCGGTTGAGCCTTAACTTGAAGCATCTTCTCTAATGTCGATCACCATAGGTAATACTCTACGACATACATGTTCTGATCGTAGGAAGTTCAGCGAAGTTCCTGAGCATAGTTCAAACGAAACCAAACACATACCATCACTCAATGACGACTTTCAAACCGTCAGAAACACCTTTTAACAACTCTGTCGTCTTGTGCAAACGACATCCCTCCAGCCGCACCTCATCCAGAGGCATACCTTCTTTCCGTCGCGATTCCAGCAGCCAGCAAATACATCGGACGTCGAACAGAGAAGTCGTACGTCTATCCCAGGGACCCACAGCCGGGTTCTCGTCATCTCCCGAATTCTCGTCGTGGACGTAGTCACAATCGAGGTCGAAACCCACCAGCTTGAGAGAACGAAGGAGGGGACAATAAAGCCTCGCGGTCTCCTGTGAAGAGGATTCGGAGGAAGGGATCGGGATGCGCAAAATGTACGTCATGTCGTCCAGCTCCATGTCGGCTGCGACGATGAGTGTGGTCAGAGCGGGAAGCCCGTTGAAGAGGGAGTCCCAGCTTGATCTCGACGGGAGGGATATCCGTGATCTTCCTCCGGTTGACGTATCTCGACTGGAACCAAAGGAGCCATCTCCATTGATTTCTAGGACGGCCAGGGAAGACCAGTCCACCAACTTCCGGCTAAAGGTGACCACTTCTTGAATGGATACGTCTACGTCACCGGAATTCCGTGTCCGCAGGGACAGTGCACCTCGCGTCGTGTCGTGCAGTACATGTGGCGTGGTGTGGATATGCCTCCTACCGAGCGCGAGCGTCGTATGTTGGAATAATGATCGGAGATATGTAATGGATGAAGGCGTGAGCTGTGAATACCACATAAACTCTCCGACCGTTGGTATAGTGTGGTGGATGTCCAGGTAAACGGTACTCGAAAAGCGGAGGGAGTTCAAGAGATCAGCGACGCGGACGTTGTAAAATATGCAGGTGCGGAGGTGTGGAAGGTGGACAATGTGTGAGTCAAAAACATCTGATAGGATCACCCCGTCCATTCTGAAGTGTTCGAGAGACCTTGTCTCCCTGAGAACATCTGTCACATCGGAGGTGTTGAGTGTCAAAAACCTGAATTCCAAGAGAGACCGGTTCAATCATGACAGAGGTCTCGTTACAATGGCCAAGGGAACCGACGCACCTGATCGTCAGCCTACGCAGTCTTGGTGCGTGGAAAGGAATCGGTATGGGTTCGTGTAGGTGAACTCCGGGTCCCGTCATACTTTGAATATTACACACTTCAAGGAAAGGCAAATCCTTCCCTAGAGCGACGAAAAATGAGGTCGCTTGGGCGGGCATGACAATCAGGTCGACGAGGCGGATCCGACTGACATGGGCCCGCAACTGAATACGCAGTAAGGTCGTCTCGCGCTTTCCCCAGTTCTTCATCCCGAACCACGAGATATGGAGAGGTGCAACCCCAGAAAGCTTGAGGTAGTGCAGTCCCAAATCGGGGAGGTTCAAGCAGATCGTCGTCCACAGTCGTGCAGAGCCTATAGCCACATCGTGCCATAGTTGGCATACGTGACTGAGAGTCAAGGTGGGCAATACCCTCGAAGGTGAAGAGATGTCAGAGCTATAAAGTAAACATTGGTAGAAGATCTCTTCCAAAGCGTCCGAGTTTAGAATCAAGATGGGGGGACGGGGGCCACTATTGAGGAGCAACGGCTCCGATAAAACGTCCCTGATTCTCCGTAGGACGAACATCTGGATCTGAGCGGCTTCAATCGGAGTACAAGGGAAGGCCACGGGACGAAGTATCTCGATGTGAAGTGCCTCGACCGTGTGCAATAGTCTGGATCTCAGTCGTAGCAAGCCTCCCGAATGCTAGATAATCGGTAGTAGCTTTGAGTCTAAGTCGAGAACTTCATCAAAAAAACCTACAAAGAACACTGAAAGGTTCGATTCCGTTCTTCTGAAGCTACCTCTTGGGGGTGGTGGGGCAGAGCAAGTTGCAGTGGCGCCTGCAGTCTGATAGTTTGGGGTGAGAATCCAACTCGGAGAAGCAATAACACGTGCGAGTGTATACTGCGCATACGCCGCCAGCTTGAGCAGAAATATATGCGAGCGAAGTGACTAACCCTGCTCGTAAAATCGTGGAACTCTGCAGTGAAAGTCGTTTCTCAGATGCTGCATTGGAAACTCGAGGAAAGTGCCCATATGCAACATCGAGCAGAGAAACCAGCGGGCAAGCGAGTAGAGCATTTCGAGAGGTGAAGCACAAGGATTCGAACGTGAGATTCGATGTGAGTGTTCATCGTTCAACGTTCCTGAGTCGCCATGTTCAAATTTGATGCGGAGAATTTTGGCACTGTTATATAACAAATCGACAATGCTTCTTCCAAGTCTACCATGGATGTCCAAGCATTGCCTGGACGCATAAATGCTCGAGGAACTCACAGGATATAAACCGATGGTGCGTGGAAGATGCAGGAAACACCAAGATGGTTTGTAGGAAGCGGAGAATCTACGGGCACAACTAAAATCATTTGTAAGATAACCACGGCGGAACGCATCTATGGAAAAATATGCTGCAAAATTTAAACGTCCTCACCGCGACTTCTCGCTTCTGCCAGACTCAGTTCAATCGCAAATCGCAGCTCCTCCGCTTCCGTATCCTCCGCCGCATCGGTCGATTGTGACCTACTGGCGGTCGCTGCACCAGATACCCTGGACATCGACAGCCCGCCAGGCAGAGTCTTCTGACGGTTAGGCGAAGAGGGACCGACGGCCGCAGCACGACGGTAGCTTGAGGAAACACTGGTCGATGCAGAAGGTGGCGACGGTCCGTCCGATTTGGACATACGCAGAGAATTGCCCCATGCGCTGCGTACGGACTCGGGGCTGCCAGAGACGGAGCGACGTATAGGCGTGCCTGAGGTCGGGGTGGATCCCATCAATGGGAACTGTGCCATATCTTTTACCGATACGCTGCTCAACGATCCAGACAGTGAGTTCTCCTTGTTGATCGGGCTGATGCTCAGCCCTGCTTCCATCGGCTCTGGCCGGAAACGTGGGGACACCTGCACCTTTGCGTTCGACGAGGACGGCATGGCGCGTGGATACGAACGGGGACTGCCCCTCTTCGGTGAGGAGCGAGAAGATGATCCAGGAATCTGTATATCGTCGAATTCGCCTATGAAGAGATCTTCATCCTCCCTTGGTGGTGACCTGCGCCGGGTCTCCTCTTCGTCACGGCTGAGCATCAGCACATACTCCAGAGCCTCCACCTCACTGAGTCCAAGAGAATTTAACCGAGACATCTGTTCCCGCTCACGGCCGTATGCACGACGGGTGTACGTCTTCTCATCTTCGAGCTCGCGACGGGAATCTGCGATATCCTTATGTAACTCGACCTGGCCTGTGATAAAGGATTAGGCGACGAGCAATGCAAAATGGTGGAAACAGTACTCACGTTGCCACTTTGCAACGCTGCTCTTCGCCTTGGCAGGCATTCTCAAATGTTTGCCCTTTCTCTCCGAGCCTGCCACCGGTCCCCCTAGCCAAGCAGATACCTTCGTGCCGACACTCAGCACCACTAAGTCCTTGTCTACGATGATGCGACTGACAGCATCCCAGAGTCGCTCAGAAGCCCGAAAGCCAACGGAGGGAAACGACCGGAGATGAGTAAAATCGAGTGAGTCCCACACCTCAGCGGAGCCGAGGGAAGATCCGGTGACGAGTACCGTCGGCGTCCATTTGAGAGCGGATACAGCACCATTGCCGTGCGCCTCGAATTTGTGGATAGGAGGGGCAGGCGTATCCGGACAGACGTCACTCCAGGAGTAGACGGTGACACATCCGAGCTGATCACCTACAACGACGAAGCTCGTGTCTGCAGGTCCAAAGACAGGTTCCAGAGCGCCAATGGCACCGGTGTTGCCGTCTCCGTACGATGCGCGGGCTATGCTTTTGGTCCGAACGTCCACGGTAGCACGATAGAAATGGGTATCGTTGCGGTAGACAGTAATCACGGAGATAATACCGCTGGACGGGCAGTGGAGATGAAGGGCTGTTACCTCTCTGGCAGGTGCGTCTTCGCCTTGCGTCGGCAGTGCCACTGCACGTGGAGGAGCTGACATCTTGTACTCATGTATAGACAGCTCCTGGTCTTCTGCGGGATTCTCCGAAGCAAACACTTGCTCAAAGCCAGTCCAGACGAAGATCTGACCGCTGTGCATGACACTGGCGATCACACTATGCGCGAGGTTGATCCCCACCCTCACGCACGGATCCCTGAAATCATGTCTCTCGGAAGTCCACAAGCACGTCACCTTCTTGCCATCCCACAGCTTGACTCTACCATCTGCCCCACCCGTGACGCAATAATACGAAGAGCCCCCTGCCCATATCGCGTCCTGGACCGATCCTACGTGCTGCTGTTCAGCGATGCACTTCGTCCATTTGCCCCCGATGACTCTAGCCGAGTCGAGGGCTTTCGCAGCCACTGTGACCGCCACCGCGCCGTTTCGGAGTCCCCAGAGGATCTTGGCGGTACCTCCGTCCGCGGTGATGGCGCACTTGGAGACGTCCGGGGAGAATTCGGCGTTGGGATTGCCAACGCCCATTCCGTTCAACGTCCCCGCGGCGTCGAAATAACCCCGCAAGATCTTCCCTGTCACGGGATAGGAGCGGGATACGACGCCGTACTGGAGTGAGGTGACGAGCAGGCCAGGGGGCACTGTCGGAGCCGCCAGGTTGCTTGGCATGAGGTGCATGGTATCTGCGACCGCAGAATCAACAGGGTGATGGGCGACAGCGGCGCTGCGGGAGCGTTCATATCGTCTGTGAGATTGACGTGAGCGGATACGTGTAGATAAAGCTGCTGTGATATGGACCTCCTTAAATTCCACCTGGAGACAAATTCCCTCTTCCACGTCGTCTCTGTCCTCCTGACCATATGCATCCTGCTTTCCCCGCCGTCCCCTCCGCGGCTAAGAAGGTCATCCTCCGGCGATATGCCTAGGAACTGACAGAAGTACGCCCTCCTCCAGGTGTTGTCGTCATCTATGTGATCGTGTAGCTGCTTGTTGGTCCGGCTGAGGGAAAGCAATGACGGAGGGGACAAGAATGAGGTGATATGAGTGAGAGACTCGGATGGGATTCCGAGAAGAGAAGAGTCTGTTGGGCGAAGTTCGCGAAGACTATGGGTGAGTTGATAATTTGCGATTCCATGTTGGACGAGCTGCTGGGGGGATGCGTGGGTTCTAGTTCTGTGATTATCGGTGTCCTGAGAGATTTGAGAGGGTCTAATGGGCATAAAATAGGAAGTAGGACTGAAAATGAAGAGTGTGTCGCAGGCGTTCTGCGAGATAGTGGTGGTTGCGGTTAAAGAAGAGAATGCGCTAATTTCGGGCCATGACTCTGAGCGCTATCGATCTCTTCAAGTCAATGATCTACTTCGTATTCTAACGTTGAAAGACTGATGGATACAACGAGGAATAAGAGCGTTGGTAGCTTGAGAGAGAGTTGGAAGAGTTGTACTGGCAGCCGAAGCAAGTCGGGGGTGGTACACAATGCCTATCATGATCAGGAGTACGTCCGACGAAATCGCGCCGTTGAAGGGCGTCAGATGAGGTTGAGAAGGCCTGAAAGGCAATAGATACTGTACAGTCATTATTTCCGTCTTCGCAATATTCATACCGTTCTCCTGTCCGTCATTACTCTCACAATACACCCGGTCCCAGCAACCTCCGTCAGCTGAAAAACGAGAATATTGTCAGCGATGCCTCATAAAGATGTGGATATACACACACACCTTCTCGTGCCATGTGAGCAAAATACTACCGCTCACATCCCCCCAGCCTGGCAAAGCCATACCCTTGTATAGATATTTCATCAGGTTATCCTGAGCATCTGGAGACAAGGCCCTAACGATGGCCGGTATTTCTGTACTCTTCGTGCTATTTAGAATAGACACCAGTGTCTGCAAGTTCAGATTCTGCGCAATATTAGAGTACGACTTCACGAAAGGGAGTGAGATTCGCACCTTGGCTTCATCTACGTTTGGCCCGTATGGAGGGTTCTCCAACACGAGACCCAGTGCGCTCGCAACATCTCCTCTACGATATCATCTCAAATCAGCTATCATATCCAGTCATCACAATGTATTCCCAACGTACTTTGATAACGAGCCCCGCACAGCACCTCCCTTCTGCTTCGTATCCGCCAAGATAGTCGCGGGATCCCGAGGGTCGGCTTCGTACAACTCTTCCTCCAACAATACGTCCTCCTCGTATTGGTCGATGTCAATCTTTCTGAACGCGTCCATCGTTTGTTGTGGCGAGTAGAGGGAAATGGAATGAGTTTAAGGACTGCGCTCTATTAACTGACAATAGTCGCCAAGATTAAATATGAATACAAAAATAAGCATTTTGTTAAAACAAAATACTGCCCCGACTCACGCTCAGAGGCTCTCGCTCGGTCAACGGTCCTCATCACGATCATGTATGTACTTCTTCATTGCCAGCGAACACATTGACCATCTTCTCTCGAGTTTTGACATGTGAAAGCGGATCATGTGGATGTCTTTGAATGTTGAACAATGAACCTCGGAAATTCTGCACATTGTTGCGAGCTGGTCACGTTCGCGTTCTTGGAACACGAAGCCATCGCATGTCTACAATGAGGCATTTCATTTCTCGTCCTAGCAGTGCAATACCTGTGGGGCTAGCAACCAAACGGTGCGTACCTTATCTCTCGATCGTGCCATTGTTGCTTACCCATTTCAGTGACATTCGGTGGTTCGGGCAACCCATTCCAGCGTGGCCATCCCATCTAGACCGTCTTTGGTTGCTCTGCACTCGGTCGAAAATGCCGCGCGACTGCAGCGCGTTCATTTCTCGAACGACGTATAAATTGACCGTCTGAAGTAGGTCATTCATCACATACAACACGATTCCTGCCCCCCACACCTACCATTTTCCTTTAATATTTTCTTAGACGACTCATGTCTGTCATTTTGGACGCATTCAAAGTCAAGGAGATTGACCTTGAACCTATCTTCGCGTCGTGGACCACCGCACCCATCTTCAACGGGAACCCGAAGAGGGATCTCCCTGTCGATGAATGGCTCGAGACCATCAGGGCGGGTTGCAAGGAGCGCAACATCCCCAGAGCGTACTGGCATAAAGTCGCTTATCATTACATGGGGAAAGGTGCGAAGGCCAGGTTGGATGAGCTGAAGAAGGTTATGAAGAACCTTGTCGGAGGGAAGTTCAAGTGGAATTGGAAGACCTTCAAAGTCGCCATGCGGAATTTGGGATGTACGTGATGATTTCACGAATTTACATAGACTCACCGTTGACAGTTTCTTACTTTGAATAGGGGATATTGATCCGAAGAAGACCGAGGCTTTTGAGGTGCAAAGCAAGCCGTCCGGTGTTTGGTGGATTGTGGGCAGAGGCAGGAAGGACGAGAAGGATTCTGATACCGCATCGGTGAAATCCACAGCATCGTCCTTTGCACGACCCACGCCCAAGAAGTCCAAGTCGACTTGGGATATCTCGACATTCAAGTCATTCCCGACCCCCAAACGTTCCACGACGATGAGCGAAATCGAGACGGTCTCCAAGAAGCAGACGCATTTCCCTTCTCCTCCTGAAACTCCACCCACTTCCTCTGGCTTCGCTTCTTTTTTCAAGTCCGCACCAGTATCGGCACCTCCACCAGACGTCACACCATCCGAAAGTAAGTCGGAATCTCAAGATCATAGATATCCGTTGACCGACATTTTTTCATTGCAGCTTCGACTGTAGTGGCTCAGGTTCCTGTCTGGCTTCTTAATGCCTGCCAGGCTCTCGAGTTCCTCACGACCGAGCATCCGAAGGCCATGACAGCGATCTCCGCCGTACTCATCACAGTCGGGTCCATCCCTGCTATCCCCGCTATCACGGCGGGTGCAGGTGGCGCATTCCTTGCTAGCGGTACTGCTCACGCCATCGGGACGATCGCCGTCGGTCTCGGCAGTATTTTGCAAGCTCAGGCGAAGGTCAGCGAGGTGGTGCAGGAGCAGAAGAAGTGAATTTGAGACGCGAACATGAACCTTGACGGTTTGATGTGTTTTTATGAGTTGCTGCCTTTTTATTCCACCTATGTAATGAGTTACGATTCACACAGACGCACCGCTGCCAGCGCCGTTGCATTTCTATACACCACGGGTTTGGCTTTCCTGGACTACGACTCGTGTTGACAACTCTTGGATCCCATCGAATATCCAAGCTTGCGTGTCTTATCAACCTCCGCAGCAGCTGACTGGCCCTCGAGATGCAACTACCTACAGGAAGGAAGGTCCACACCTCAACCTGTCAAACTTCATATGTTAAAGACGTCAGACAACTCTGCTCGCAAGGTCAGACGAGGGTGAATGAACTCACGGGTATTGTATGAGAGACTAGCGACACCAATTGAGTACGAACTTGCGGCTGTTCCTATCTTCTGTGAACTATCACCACCACTACCGAAGGGAACGCGTTGCTTGTTCATTCTCGATGGCCTGCAAAAATGTCGCTGCTAGGGTCATATCCGAAGGATCACATGCTTCGAGGTATCCAGCTTTGAACGAGACGTAAAGCTGATTATTTGGTACTGGACGCGGGTAATATGGGTCGTTCTCAAAGAACGCGCTGACTAGCGTGGACACATCAGGCCCTTTGGACCAAGCGCGAATCTGCATGAAAGGGAAGTCAGTAATGAGTCTACAGTCGACACACGCGCTGGTGCATACCTGATTGAAGTCAATGACGAAATACACGAAGTCTGCACCACCTGAGCCACCCAACACGAATTCGATATCACGTCCATCGACACCTGCATTGTAATGCAGCTTGGCAAGCATCTCGCCCATCCCATGTGCTACCGCACGGACAGGTTGCAGAAATTCCGGAAAGCTCTCCAAGAGTTTGGTATAGCGATGCTCGTCCAGCGGAAAGTTTGAAGCAGTGACAAATCTAGGCCGAGAGGTCGTAGGGTATATCATGCCAAAATAGAGTCTACAGAGAGATATCGTGGCGTCCTGGAGGTTTGCAGGGAAATATGCGCTGACGATGGCTTTGCTAGCATCATATGGAAAGGCCAGAACACGATCCATAGCGTAAGTCGCCTTGATGAATGGAACCATGAGACCTGGCGTCACATGAGGCCTGCTGCTGGTAGGATGCCTTTGACCCGGGATTGGACTGGGCGAACAGGAAATGAAACCATCGGGGTGCAGATCGGGGTCGTTAAAGGCAAATGGTCGCGGAATGTTGAAGAACGAATCTGCCTGGCATTCAAGGTAGATTTTCTGCAGATAATTATACTCCAGGCGAATAGAGTGACCGTCGGACCGTCGTGCTACCTGCTTGTAAGCGATTGGACCACCACGGACAACGTATACGGTGGCAAAGCTTCCCGCCCCGATCTTCGCTATGGAGGGCTCATCGACGGTAGACTCAGTGAAATCCATTGTGGAGCGGCTTTCGGATCCAGTTTCTGTGGCTTGTGATCCTGAAAAGCGCGACATCGTAGCGCCTTGGAGACGGCGGTTGGTCACAGACAGATGTGGGGATGGGCTCTGTGGATTAGGAGAACGAATTTTGTGTAACGGATAAAGGACATCCTTCCATACATTATGGAATCCTAGGGACTCACGGTGTTGTTCTGGCGAACGTGTGGACTGCGAAGACCCTCCTGAACTTCCCAAGGCCACATCCTAGTAGAGTGGGAAGCGCCGAGTCCCTGTGGGTTACAGCTTCAGCACGAACGATACGGAAATAATCGCCCGCATTGCGTATATAAAGTTTCCACTTGCCGATTCGTCCTATTCTGATGCTGGTGTGTCTTGCCAGTCTGGGTGCACATCGTGGTTGATATTACCACCTGACTCGCAGAAGAAGCGCTCAAGCATTTTCAGTCGGCGACCACCCACATCTCATGTTCTAGATCTCCGGCTTCCATGGGCACACGCAACAGTAACTGATAATGTCACAGGTAAGATACTATGTTTCGCCCTTGAGAAGGTCCATAGAGTAAGTTACACATTTAAAGTACACATAAGTCTTGGCCAAGCATACTCCCTCCTTATGAGAGATCTCCGCTCACATCGCGAACAGCTCGGTATGCAAGCCGACACCACCAATCTCCCGGCCCCTCACAACACCCAACTTCGCAACAGCGTTCTGCGCTTCACGGATGAGTGACTCTGGACCAGACGCACATACTCCGACGCCGCCACCCAGTCCAACCCACGGCAACTTAGAACGGACAACTTTCTCCCCGATCTCCACGTCCTCATCCAACGACGAGGCAGACAGCGATTGCGTGTCCCTGGAAGACCCCGAAGGTGCGAAGGTCATCTCATGGAGGAGAGCGGTGACGCTCGGTCGGTAGATCGTCACATCAGAGTTGGGGATCAGAGGGATCGCGTCGGGGTTGCATACGCATGTGACGAAGATGGAAATGTGCAAGTCGAAGGAAGAGGAAAGGGCAGCGGTTTCCGCGATCGCCATGAGTTGCGGCGCAAACCAGTCAATGCATCCTGAGTACAAAACGTGTGAGCAATGATAACAACGGGTCAATTGGAACACGACTTACCGAAAGACCGCACACACCAGGTAAATTCTACTCGCCTTGTGCGCTCGCCGTTCTTCCTGCCCAGCTTGACACACCGTGCCACGATGTCGTCCAACAGGCCCAACGTGAACGTAGCACCACTACCACCGGCGATGAGCAAGACGCTCTCGTATGTGCCAAGGTCGATGCTGCATCCGCCATACGCGCCGTCGATCATCACGTGGACGTGGACGGGGACGCGGGATCGTGCGCCCTTCTCTTCGTCCGTGGCCGTTGTACCTTCCGACAGGCGATCTTGCTCCTCGTTGGTATAGGTATTCAGTGCTCGTGTCCAATCTCCGCTCACTCTTGCGGCGACGGTCAATCCGCGGGTCGGCAAGCATGACGAGGTGGGCGGCGCGTTGGCGATCGTGAACGGGTGGGATTCGAGTACACGGCCGCTGAAGAAGACACGCAGACGGACGTGCTGTCCTGCATTCCAGCCAGCGTCGCAGTCGTGGATGGTGATCTGGACGACGATATCAGTAAGGAAGATTCACATCTGGGCACGGTGAACTTACAAGTGTCATATTCTGATCAATAGCAACGAGTGAAGCGTCTTTGATGCGGTAGCGAAGAAGTCTCAGTGTCAAGTCAAGGCCGTAAAATGCGATAGGAGGGTAGATCCAGGGGACGGCGTAGATAGTGTGGTACCGAATTGTGATGAAGAAAGCGATAAAACCGAGCACACTTCATGTGAGGATCAGTATGATGAGCACGTCAGGAACGTGAATCGGACTGCACGTACTGAATGACCCAAAACGCCTGATACAGGAACCTCCTGATGGGCCTCAGACTTGTCAGGACCAATATACACAACAGAGAGAACGCGGCGACGCCAGACGTTTCTTTCTGTGGTCCGAGGATGGGCAAACCGTACTCAAGGTGGTTCCGGATCCATAACGATCCGTGAACGACCGCAGCGAGGAACATCCCTCGTCCGGACCACCGATGTATGTAGTTAAGCTTCTCGTATCCGTTGCCAGGCCCGAGAAGGAGGGACAGAACAGAGTTCTTAGTCGCGAAAAGGAAGACGACGGGGAGTTGTGCGAGGGCCATGAAACCGGCTCTGTTGGGGTTGGTGATGAGCTCGGAATCCATTGTGATGCAAATGAGCACGGTCGCGAGATATCCGGCGACAAGAATCACTGTGCGGGTCGTCAACTGCTGTTGCAAAATAACTCAAGGGACGACTTACTCTGGCCGAAAGTAAGCTCAATCCCGGGCAGGGTCCAGCTGAACATCGAAATGACACTCTCTGCCCAGACGGCCACTCTTCCACGCCGCCTGTGCGTGGGTTGCGTCTCCGCGACTGTCGACACCGGAGCATAGGGCTTTCCAAACACGTCCTCGGATACGCCGAACACTCCGGTGAACGCTCTACGGGTCCGAATGGAATGGACCAAGTACGGCAGCGAGCAGATGATAGCTATTACGGCTGCTGCTGCCCATACTGCCGAGAACTTTCGTTGCCATTTGGGATCCTCGACGTAGGAGCTAAAGCCATAGATGTCAGAACCGTTCACGATGTCAAGGAGAAACAAAAGGTACTTGTATTGCTGGAGGTTATCAGGGATCACAGGAGGAGTTCCAAAGTCCGACATCCTTGTCGTAGAAGGATTTGACCGTTGACCGTTTGTGCCCAACCGTGAAGACGAGGAAAGAGATTGGAGGGGGAGAAGGTAAGAATGTTTTGAGTGTCTACAGATTGGGATGTTTGTCTCGAACAAATAGAGAGAAAAAACTTTTCTATACTTTTTCACCCCTTGTTCGCAGATATTTTGGGCACAAGCACACCGCCGCGCTACGATACGATTCACGAAGCCGGACGAATATGTGTGTGCATGTGGGCGTACCGTCGAGACTCGAGATGCTTCTTTTTAAAATCATGTCTCGATCAGGATTCGGGGAATGGTCTTGAGTGTCGAAATACGAATGCTCTTTTTCTCTGCAGGTCCGCTGTATAACGTCAGATACTACGTACACTCAGGATCATATGTCATTGTCAATAAGTACTGTGTTTTCCTGGTGATTGGAAGATATTTGTCGGGACGCATAGGTGAGATCGTGCCCGGGATTATCCGAGTGTTGAAAATGAGTTCAGTTGAGACCGTTGAGCGAACTTGTTTGAACGACAATTCACTATTATACAAAGCACTAGTAGCTGCACTAAAGCACAAACGGAAGGTCCAGGAATTGGGTGGAAAGTTGAAAATCGCAGACATAAAGATAAAATACAGACATCACATCCTCTCGTTGGCAGTCTCCTCGTTCCTCTGGATGCGTAAATCGTCCTCTCTCAATTTCTGCCTAGTCTTCATCAACGCAATACCTAGCAAGTTTAGGCCCCACTTCTCCTTTACCTCCAACGCCCTCTGGTCCCCGAATCCAATCCCCCATATTCGGTCCCTCGGGCTCGCCTCCACAATCATCTTCTCCCCAGTCTCCATCAGCCAACTCTTCAACACCCTGTTACCCTCATCCCCGAACTTTGCTATGCTCCCATTCAACACGATCTCCTCCCTGTGTTGCTTCCACGCATCGTCCGAGAAGCTCTTCACCTTCCGCCCAAGTGCTTTCACATGAATCATGTCGGCGTTGGACGACCCGGAGGCGAGCACCTCGTGAAAGACCTCGTGATCGTCGAAGAGGAGAGCTTTGGACGCCATCATGTAGTGCTCTGCCGTCAGGAAGGTGTGGGTGCCCGTGGATGGCGCATCACGTCCCGGGAGGTGGATGGTAGCGGTGAACGGGCTGTGGTACCATTGCGAGAGGTACCCGTGAGGCTGGTCTACTTTCCAGAAAAAGACATGGTCTACATCTTTGCTGGATTGCGAATGCGGTCCCAATGCTCGAGTGCTGGTGCGCGCTGCAAGTCTCGGACTGCTTCGCGAGGATTTGGCACTGGCGCTTCGCTTCTTGTAGGTTCGCATGATCCTTTTGTCGACGAATATGATGGAAAGCGCGACGAGGACTAGAACAGAGAGCTGGGAGATGGTGAGGGGATAGTCCCACATGTACTTAGCGGTGGTCACTGGGAGTCAAATGGTGGTACATTTTGGACATGTCGTTTGAGTTGGGCGCGTGCGAAATGTCGAAGGCCGAGTCAAATTGATTCATTGAATGGCAATCAGATTGAACATTCGAGCGGCTACGAGCATGCTTGCCAGGATATAATAGTAGTACAATCTCTAGACGACGTAGGACATCTTACTGACAACGCCGTCTTGTTGACACTCTCATCCACTTTGGACACGATATCCCAGGTTTCGTTCTGCATAAAAGTCAAAACGTCAATCATTCGGCCGTCAAGCATTCAGCGACGTACCCAAATTCTTTCCTGGGCCTCATACGCCTCACTGCTCCTGGACCACTCACTCGTATCCGCCACTTTGTTGTGCATGATGTACGCGGCTCTCATCGTGTTCACGTCCCCACCGTCCCCCGGTCCGAGAGCAGCAACGATCAACTGCCGGCTCTCCTCCTCCGTCGTCCGTGCGGTCTTAAGGTCCTCCTTGAACTGGCCTCTGTCGACCGTGCGTCGGAGAGAGGACAGAGCGAAACCGGGACAAACGGCGGTGACAATGACGGGCGAATTTCGAGGGGAGGTGCGCTTGGAGGGCCCGAGTGAAGAAGACGTTCAAGACTGCACATAAAGCAGCGCGGTGAGCGTGGTTCCATGTTCATATGGGTCGTGCAGCCGTGCTTACGTTTTGACTCGCAATACCTGGTCCTCATACTAGCTTCCTCCGTGCCGTTTTCTGGAGCAGACAAAGTCTTCAAGATCTCGGTGCCCGCAGGGAACCTGTCGACTCCTAGTTTGGCCGGATAATGCGCTATGCTGGACACCATTACTAGGCGCTAAATCGTCTTGTTCTGCTCTGCGGTGGCGAGGAGAGTAGGAAGCAAGCGGAGAGCGACCAACGCGCCGGACAAGTGATTTACTTGCACCCTAGTCGCATCGTGAGGTCAGAAACATCACAGTGCGAAAGAACAGACTAGACATACTGGGTCTCGTAACCATCGCCGGTGAGGTTGTAGTCGAATGAAGCTATGCCCAGCGTTCAAGACGAGAATGTCTAACCGACCGCCTCCCTCACGGTCGAACCGATCCGCCAAAGCTTTCGTGGAAGCAAAGTCGGACAACTCAAGGGGCCAGGATACGATATTTTGATACCCTGTCTCTCTCTGTATCACTATACCCGCCGCAATGTCAATCAACGTCACTGTCATCATCGTCGTGTAAAAGAGACTCACGTTCTGCCGTTTGCGCGCATTTCTTCTCAGTCCTGGAGGTGACGATGAGCTTTGCGGGGTTCATCCGCGCGAAGTGCTTGGCTGCTTCGAGACCGAGACCGACGTTGGTCCCGACCACAAGCACCGTGCGACCCGACAAGTCGGTGGTGATGACGGGGAGGTTGGGTTGATTGGGATACGACATGAACACCTTGTCCAAAAGATGCAGATCTTTGGGAGTCGGACGTGGATGCTTTTATACGTGTGACCCCTTGTTTACGATATCAGTGCTCTCAGGTCAGATCGCTCTCTCGGCTGCGAGTCGCGATACCTTATAAAGTGGCCAACTTGAAAAACATCACCGTCACCGACAAGCTCTTCTTGTGGAACAAAGTCTGCTTACCGGCATAATATTGTGCGGTACTTGGACGCATGTCTGCAAATTCTGTCTCCTTACCAGAATACTTGATTCTTCCCTGGCTGTGAGATCGAGTGGTTCTCAGCTGAGGTAAACATTCGACATATCCTGAGTCACTGACATACCCGGGACCCGCCAGCAACGCCTACACTTACCGAACCTCCGTGCCGTGTACACGCACGCTACAGCCATAACGTAGATAGCCTATCATATTCAAAGAAACCGGCTATGTTGGATCTACTGACTTCACTTTGTCAGCAAGAAGGTTTGTGATGATGCCATTAGGTCAAGGCTCTAGCCCACGCACACTTGGCAGCGTGTGCTACTGCAGCACTCAGGTGCCGCTGATATCAATGACTCTCATGAAAAATCAGAAGTATGCCTTGGAGATAGTTTGATAGTGCGTTTGTGGCATAGGATAAAACGTGAGTTGCTAAGTGTTTGCGAAGTAACATCCTAGCGAGAGTACTCAAATTTACTATGCCACAGGTCGCACCCCCAAATCTGCCCGTCGTTCATGTTGATCTATCCGGTCGTACCGTGCTTGTGGTCGGATCCAATATCGGTCTCGGTCTCGAGGCAGCCAAACATTTCGCACGGATGAACCCAGCCAAACTGTTCATCACGTCCAGGACCGAAGAAAAATGCGCTCAAACGGCAGAATGTACGTCTGACTGGCTTCGCTGAGCATTGAATTGCGACTGAGACAAAATGTGCGTATCTAGTGATCAAGAATGAAACAGGGTACGATAAAATTGTTTCCTGGCCGCTCGAGCTGTCGAGCTTCGCCTCCACGAAAGCCTTCGCGAACAGATTCGAGCGAGAGGGAGGTCAGCTGGATATCCTCGTTTTGAACGCCGCCGTAGCGACGCACAATTACGAAGTGACCACCGATGGTCATGAGACGACGTACGTTCCGTCCGTTAATCTCTTTCCTTTTATTACAGCCTGACATTGGTGTAGGGTGCAAGTGAATCACTTGTCCGGCGCGTTGCTCGCCTTTCGGCTGCTTCCGACTCTTCTCAGCACAGCGCAGAAGAACAAGAGCGTCTCGCGTTTGATCGTCGTAGCCAGCGGGGTGCATGATTCAGTCACTTTCGGACTCGACAGAATCCCCAATGACGCGGGACTATTGGAGACGTTGTCTAGTAAACATTACTGCACGCAGGAGACGATGAAGGGATTAAGGTACCGGGAATCCAAACGTGAGCTGTTATCTCAGGTTCTCTTTTTCCTGGGCCATAATTGAATAAAAATCTAGTCCTGAATGTTCTCTTTGCCCGTGCCCTCCAGGAACATATTCCCGCTGATGCTTCAATCATCGTCACCTCTGTTGACCCCGGGTTCGCTATATCCGCCCTCAGACGCACGATTGACCGGGGACAGTTTGCAGACTTGATGCCGTTCGCTCGAACGACGGAGGAGGGCAGTCGACAACTGATCATCGCTGCCGTTGGACCCAGAGACGGTGGGGACGTACAGCGGATGAGAGGCGCGTACGTGGCGGACAATGAGGTCACCGATCCGAGTGAGTGGGTGAGGAGTGGTGAGGGGAAAGTTGTGCAAGGAAAGCTATGGGTAAGTCGTTTGACTTTGTTCAGAAGAGATCAAATGACAAAATTGCGTTTGGCCGTAGAATGAGACTTGGGAGACTCTGGTCAAGGTCGATGCGAGCGTGAGCAAAGCTTCCGAGATGCTCGTAAACAGTTCTTTGTGACGCTTCAAATCTTTCGTCTATGCTGCGTCACTCACCACGTATGCACGTAGTACGTAGTCGTCGGTTGTGTTATACCAATTTTTGCAAGATACGATAAGACCGCCTTCTTAACCCCTATGTTTGATTTATTCTGGCTACGGGCTTGTCGGTGGCAGTGATATTTTTGCCTGCTTCATAAAGTATAGCGACTCGCAGCCAACTCGCAGTGGGGTTTTTAGATCCCACTCTGGTCTGACCTGAGAACATGCTAGGCTCGTCCCCATCCGTTTTGGGACAGGCGAGCTTATATCCCAAAACGGCTGGGACAACTGGTCGAGCGCTCTCCAGCGCCGAAGCACCCTGTTAAGGCGCTTCGTACTTGGAATTATTTCGCGATATCGAGTACAGGCGCGGTGAGAGACACACTACACACACACAAGAATATAACATGTAGCACACGCTGCCGAGTGTCCGTGGGCGAGAGCCTTGACCTAATGGCATCATCACAAACCTTCTTGCTGACAAAGTGAAGTCAGTAGATCCAACATAGCCGGTTTCTTTGAATATGATAGGCTATCTACGTTATGGCTGTAGCGTGCGTGTACACGGCACGGAGGTTCGGTAAGTGTAGGCGTTGCTGGCGGGTCCCGGGTA
>SGPM01000160.1:0-57218 GCA_004802725.1 Antrodiella citrinella | reverse complement strand
GCNNNNANNNCNNGNNCTTNCGGCNNGCANCNTNNNCACGGTGCGCTCTCAGACAAAGGCAAGACGAGACGATCGAGGCTGAATGTCCGACGCGGCTTCACCTTGCCTGGAATAAATATTCCTCGCGGCCTGTCTATGTCCTCGCCTCCCACACCAGTAGATGAGTCTCCCGGACCGTCACCGTTCCGGCGTACACGCTTTTCGCAAAGACCCATCTCGGCGTATGATCGACCTTTGGCTGCTCCGAATGTACCACCGGGGGTTCTTGCAGCAGAAGCAGAACTGGCGGTGAAAACCAACGGTATCCGCGTCTGGTACTCGTCGTTCACGTCAATTGATTGGTTGCACGATTCTATCAAAGACACGGCGCGTCAGGCACGCCTGAGAAAACGCAAGTCGACACGGGGAAAGCTGAGAAGACAGTTGGATCGGAGCATAGGATGGATCATAGTGTCCATCGTCGGGGTCTTGACTGCTGTCATTGCCTTCATGATTGTTCGTAGCGAACAGCTGCTGTTCGACCTCAAGACCGGATATTGTACCGAGCGATGGAGCAGGTCACAACGGTTCTGCTGTCCCGTCGCGGATGACAGTGTGTTCAGGATCCGTAATTTTGCGTCAACACGTCTGGAGGAAGAGTTCTGTCCATCGTGGAAGCTGTGGGGTGATGTGTTCGGTCCTTCGACAGGCAATGCGGAATGGATTCGGGCGCAGGTTGTTGAGTGGGCCGCTTATACGACACTTGCGGTATGTGTACGCGTATCTTCGGTCCGACTTGAGAAGCTTACTCTTTATAGCTGGCCATGGCTGGACTATCGTCTTTACTGACGATACATTTGACGTCCTCCGACTCTTTTGTCACGCGCAAGGAATCGGCTGTGTTGTCGACAACACTTGCAGAGTCTGAAGAGAGTCTGAAGGCAAAGGCGAACGAGCCGAAGCGAAGAGTCCTCTTCTATGTGAGTGAAGTTCACTTGCTTATATGCGTGCAAGGCTGACGAGTACACGTTCAGGCTGCAGGTAGTGGTATCCCAGAAGTCAAGACGATACTGTCCGGTACGTCCGTCCATCAGTGATAGCGTTCAGATGAGGACACTTATATCATTCTAGGTTTTGTGATCCATGGATACCTTGGCGGTAGAACGTTATTCACCAAAGCAGTGGGTCTTACGTTGTCCGTTGCTGCTGGTCTGTCACTGGGTAAGGAAGGGCCCTTCGTCCACATTGCATCGTGCATAGGAAACATCGTCAGCAGGTTCGTTTCTTCCTGTAAGCCGCCGTGCTTCGATGGCTCATAGGTCTCACTTGTAGATTTTTCTCTAAATACGAGACCAATGAAGGTAATGCGTTCTTCGTATTCTCGCCGTTATCTGCATGTTTACCGATGCTGCTTCTAGCAAAGCGACGTGAGATCTTGAGTGCAGCGAGCGCGGCTGGAGTCGCGGTCGCTTTTGGTGCTCCCATTGGTGGTGTCCTGTTCAGCTTGGAAGAAGTCTCATACTTCTTTCCGGCCAAGACAATGTGGCGCTCGTACGTTGTTGGCCGTTGGGTCATATGGTCCTAGCTTGCTGAAGTGATTGATAGGTTCTTTTGTGCAATGGTAGCAGCTATTACGCTGAGGTTCCTCGATCCATTTGGAAGTGGTAAACTGGTTCTCTTCCAGGTCACATATGACAAGGTGGGCGGGATATTTTATCGCAGTCCACGCTTATTTCGTTTATTGACGGTTGGACACTAGGACTGGCATGCGTACGAACTTATCCCATTCCTGTTTCTCGGCGTTTTCGGTGTATGTCACTATTTCCATCCGCTGCAGATAGCTGAGCTGACGAAAGTAGGGTGTATTCGGTGCTTACTTCTCGAAACTCAACTATCGATGGAGCCGACACGTTCGCAACGGTACATGGATCAAGACTCATCCGGTCATCGAAGTACTTCTGGTGAGTGCTAGCCTTCTTGATTTTTTCTATTGCCCGAATAACACCAATACAGGTCACATTGGTGTCGTCGATATTTTGTTTTGTAAACCCTTATACTCGCATGGGTGGGACTGAGCTCGTGTACAACCTGTTCGCCGAGTGTCGACCAGGCAGCGCGAACACCCACTCTGGATTGTGTGTCATAGATCCTTCGTCACAAGCCATACCAGTGATACGCGCCATCTTTGTCGCGCTCCTGGTCAAGGCCGGATTGACATGCATCACGTTTGGGATCAAACTGCCCGCGGGGATTTTCATCCCCACGCTTGGAGGTAAGGTTTCTACTTGGCGAATTGTGGCGGACGTTTGGCATGGCTAATTCATTTGCAGTCGGTGCGTGTGCGGGCCGTATCCTCGGCATCCTGGTTCAATGGTGGCAATACACACACCCTACAAGTCCCTTGTTCGCCGCATGCAAAGGAGACCTGAATTGTGTCGTGCCTGGGCTATATGCAATGGTGGGCGCAGCGGCAACCTTGTCTGGAGTGACGGTGAGATTACATGCTTCATTTGATGTTTCGAGGGTGCTGATTGAGTTATATTCATGCAGAGGACCACCGTGTCCTTGGCCGTCATCATGTTTGAGCTGACGGATACGCTGACTTATGCCGTGCCTGTAATGCTGTCCGTCTTGGTCGCGAAGACTGTAGCAGATGCCCTTGAACCCAAGGGTATCTACGATTTGGTCATCGAGTAAGCACCATCCATACAAATTCATCGCGAGGTATATTCATCCTTCCAATAGGCTTGCGCAACTACCCTATCTCGATGCTAAGCGCGACTATGTGTGGGGAAGCCATGAAATCAACGACGTTGTAAGTATAGACGTTCTAGACTCTCCAGAGAAATGCTGAGTATGTCCGACTGACATACGATCCTATCTAGACGGACCGTGACGCAGATGCTATCCGTATGGAGAACTTGAACACCGTGAAGAGCCTGAGAGATCAGCTGTTCAGTCTAGTTCATTCAGGAAACGGCGACAGCGGTTTCCCGCTCTTGCGTGAGGACAACTATGGCCAGCGAATGGTCGGTTACATCGGTGCCAACGAATTGGAGCATGCACTCAGTACGTACTACTCCGCGACATCACAGGTCTTCTCCTAAAATTGCGCGATCAGGTATCGTGGCCGACGATGCGGATGAAGGTGTCTCATTCCACGCTACTAAGCCCTATACACATGGAGGCGCAATGAGCTCGTCCCTGTCATCCTTAGCCGCCGAGACTGGTTCGGTCATGAATTATGATGCCTTGGACTTTAGTCCGTACATGGACAAGGTGGGTCAAAAGCCGCACGGTCACAATTCTCTGTGACTCATACATCGTATAGGCACCGCTCATCGTGAGCTCTAACTCGCCGCTGGAGTCCGTTCACCAATTCTTTACAAAGTTGGGTGCAAGATACGTTGTCGTCGTGGACGGCGATGGCTACTGTTAGTCATTGGTTTTACATTGATAGGATACTAGGCTCTGACTCATATCCATTCCACTACAGATGAAGGTGTCATCGACAAAAAGCATTGGCTCGCTTTCCTGAACGAGTTAGAAGAAGAGAAGAAGAGTTCCTGACTCCGATACCTATCTTTACTGACATACGTCCAACTACCCCACTCTCATCTATATATACCCTCACTACCCTTGCAGCATCTATTCTCGTTCATCCCATTCTATCCCATTCTGCACGAATCTACTCAATCTATCTGTCTATGGTTCATTTCCAGGATTGCTTGGTTTGTTCTCGCCCTGTAACGCTAGGATATCGCTCCTGGTATGCTTTCATGTCGACTCATTCTATCTATGGACTCTCATCGTATCTCTCTTTGTTTGTTCATCTCCAACGCCTCTTGCCTGAGCGTGTTCTTTAACGCCTGCCGTCTTAGGCAACTGCATTGCCTCATTTGCCACGAATGACGTCACACACAGGAGTGTGGACCCACTAGTACTGTGGCTCAAGATGGACACATGTAAACTCTCAACGAAGCGAGTTGCCACACTGACCTTAATATCCAACCGTATACACCTTTCAACTTCCGATATATCAACACCATGAGCGACGAGTACGGCGCAAACTCCGGATTCAAAGGTTCTCTCGTGAACAAGTGTAAATAACTCCCAAGTACTAGCGGGTCCATTCTCTTGACTAACGACAGCTACCAGCGGGACCACAAGTCGACAATGGCAGGCTCAACGAAAACACCGGTAATTACCCATCTCCGGAAAATAGTACGTAGAGCCACCATATTTTCTTGGCCCATGGCCTCCGAGAAACGAAAATTCTGATTCCGCTCTCCAGCTACGCTCTCCGGCGGGTACGGCTCGCCTCCTACGAAAGTGTGGTCTGACAAATCGCAGCGGGGTAGGGGTGGCGTCGACGACGACAACACCGGGCTGATTGGTCAGTCTGTGCATGGTGTTTTCTCCGGGGAGATGCAGGATGCAAAGCAGGGGCGGGACGAGGGCACTCGGACGGAATTTGAGCGCGAGGCTCAGAGGAACGGGCATGGTGTCGGGGATTCGGCTGAGTCAAGGCAGGAGGCAGAGCAGATGCTCGCATCGCAGTATCATGATTCGAGGAGCCGGCAGTATGAGAGCGGAGGTGTGGAAGGAGACCGTCCGTTGTAGGACAGATCAAGATCAACGTTCAACGTTCAATTTTGTATCATACTTTATGTCATAGAGATATTCAAAATCACAGTACTGGACCGGATCATTGACGAGAGCAAACATCTTGCGAAAGGGTCGGACAAGATTGAGCAGATGTCATGATATAATCGAGAAGGTACGGCTACACATGTAATTGGATGAAGCATCACATGGGAAAATCATAGTCTAGAGGTTAAATGCAAAGGTATGTTACGGGAACTGGAATATTAACAGAGGTAAATGACTCTGGAGGGATGCTTGCATAGAATGCGAAATGGATGTTGCAGAAGGAAGCGAAAACATGCGGATGTATGCGCGAAAGTCCATAGTGTGTCAAACAGCGAGAAGAAGACCCTGGAAATCTCAGAAAGAAGCAGGTATACCATTTATACAACAGACGAGCTGTCACTTTCGATACCGTGCTTCCTTCTCCTCTTCTCCTCCATCATCTCCTTCTCCTTCGGGTGCATCGGCGCGAACTTCGACTTCAACCTTAGGGTGGCGCCGTAGCGCATCAACACAAAGGGGATGGGAGCCATCAAGATGGCGAGGCAGCCCAGGAGCACACTTGCCCAGCGAGGATTGAGGGTGTTGTACATCT
This sequence comes from Antrodiella citrinella, assembly GCA_004802725.1. Lineage (NCBI taxonomy): Eukaryota > Fungi > Basidiomycota > Agaricomycetes > Polyporales > Steccherinaceae > Antrodiella > Antrodiella citrinella. The sequence goes on along the minus strand of SGPM01000160.1, from coordinate 51,994 downwards.
GAGTGGCGAAGAGAGGGAACGAGGCACCCGCAAGACTACGGATGACGGTGCTCGATGCCAAGGCAGAGGCGGCGACGAAGAGATACGCGTCGATGATGTAGTTGAAAAGTGAAAGGAAAATCCAGACGATAGCGAAGCCCATTGCGAGTCCAGACGTCATCGGGGCCCAATAATTGATTTGGGCGTATGAGGTGAAGCCAAACCAGAAGAACGATATGGCGAAGATGGGGCCGGCCCACAGACTCTGTTCGAGACGAGCCTCAGGAGGGACCGGAAAGGGCGCATATTCCGGGATGAGGGCTTCGTAACGCGGGTTCCAGATGATGATGTACGTGATGACAGCTGCGCACGCGCCAACGAAGATGGGCAGGAACATGAGGCCAGTGATACCAGCGGACATATGACGATCTTCACCGAACACAATAGGGTATGCCTCGAACAACAGGTACAGACAACCGTAAACGAACTAGAAAAAAGTCTGATTAGCATCTACCCAAGTCTGAGAGAAGGTGATGATATTTACACTCATGTAGATGGTAATGGCGATAAGCATGGGTTCTTGAACCAGGATTTTGAACGGACGGTTGAGAGTTTCCTCCACTCGCTGCAAGGCGGAAATTTTGCGCTTCTCGAGGGGCGCCCACCAGCGTTCATCACCAGTTTCCTTCCGCAGCTTCTCAGCTTTACGAACAAGGAGGATCGGACTGAATACGGTATGTCAGTAAAGTTTTGTGCAGCATATGAAGTCATACTCACACGTATGTCTCAGGAAGAGTGAAGAGAACGAGAAGCAAACAAGCCGAGGAAAAGAGCGTCAGGACCCAAAAGAGCCATCTCCATGATACACCTGCAGTGGCCATGAATCCACCGATGAGCGGTGCAATCGAGGGACCTGCGAAAGGTGCGACCGTAAATACGGCCAATGCTTTTCCGCGAGTGTCCGAGTTCCAAATATCAGCAATGACAGCACTGTGGATAACGACTGTGAGAAGTTGGAGCGAGTTGCAGGAACAAAACACGTACCCGCTGTTTGTCAGTGGCGCGGAGGCAAAGGTTCCGCCAAGGAAACGGAATATGAGGATGGCTGCGGTATTGGGGGACAGAGCTGCACCGACTTGAAAGCATGCGTATGCGAAGAAAGTGCCGAGGAAGACCGGTCGACGACCGTATTGTTCTGATAGCGGCGCCCACAGGATGGGACCGACACAGTAACCGCCGACGAACAGAGAAATGAGAAGTGTGGCCACTTCTGACCCGATCCCAAAGTGCTCTCGCAGCTGGGGAATATATCCTGAGGGTGCTGAACTCGCAAACGTCCTGCATATTGTGTCAGCCACCAAAAGATGTTAAGAGCAGAAGATAACTCACGCGTTTAGAACCAGGATACCAGTGAGCGCGGTAATATACCATCGCTGCAGTCTTGACCAGTTATGAGGATCCGCCTTGTCTCCTTCCTCGAAGCGAACCTCGTAAGGGTCTATGCCTTTCTCGCCGGGGGGAGGTCCGTATGCTTCCTGCTCGAACTCTGCGTTGATATCATGCTCCTCACCACGGACTTCTTGGCTGTAGATAGTGACTGAATCTTGGCTGTGTGTCGCGCTGAGTACACGGGTAGGAATCTCCAGCGTCTGCATCGACGAGAGTGGGGATGCGACTGCTGCTGTTGTCATTATGACAATGGACGTGCACAAGCAGAAGATGCGGTCGCTGGGTTATAGAAATAAGGGGATTTCGAAAACAACGGAGACTGTAAGCCACGCATGGTGGCTCTTATGTAGGTAGATTCCAAGATCTGACAAAGAACAGATGAAAAGGCCCAAGAACATGACATAGCCGACACCAAGTAGTAGCCAAAAAGATCGCCCTAGTCTCCAGAGCAAGGGGAGCGATGGGACCGGATGAAATGCAGGTGTGGACGACCGGTTTACTGTACCGGGCAGCGTCACCTATCAAATTTGGCAGTCCGCAGCCCGAGCCCGTGCGAGACCCACATGTTCGCCGGGGAGTGTTCCAACCTACCAGAACATTTCTTGATATTTTCGAAACCAACTTGTGGACCAGAATCGTTCATTTTGGCATCTTCGAGGTCATTGTTGCATGTTGTGGGTCCCACAACCCGCAGAATAGAAATCGTGTTTCGACAATGACGATCTCCCGCCATTGTCAAATTTGATATCGGCGCCCGAAACTAACTGACTCATCAGGTCCTCGACCAAAGGGTGCGTGCTTTCGCTAGGCGTGTTGTCTGTACCTCGATGTTGACGTTCGGCGGCGCACGCGTAGAAAGCAAGGTCACAGAAAAATAAAGACAAGTACATTGCGACGATACACTGCGAAGACACGAACATTAACACAATTACTAACTACGAATGAGAAAACAATGAATATCACATCTGTATTAGGCACGGTTGCGCTAACATTAGGCTAACCCTTCAACCAGACTAGGTGTGCGTATGATTCGAGAGTCGATAACAAGTCGATAACGATACAAAATATGGAGGGAGCGGTCTGAGCCTCCGGACGGTTGTTGTGCGGCGGGGAGGATACGTATGTGGCGGGCAGTTGTCGCAACCGATGAAAGATCGATCTGGATATTGGTCAGCCCGTGTCGATTTGTTGGTCCACCGCATCATAGACGCACACAATTTTGTCATCATCCCTCCGACCTCAATCGCTTTCTTGGATTTCATCTGCCGCTGCAAATCGTGGACTCTCCCAATCCGCGCTCGTCGCGCTGACCGCACTAGCAGGCTTGTCTCGGGCATCGGTCAACCCGCTACCTGAGGATCCCTGCATAAATTCCATCGCCAGCTTCGGTTTGGTAGCTCGGGGAAGGGATACAGCCCGATGGATGGAGGAATGCAACGCCTCCTCGTCGGGATGCTCGAGGGGGACATCGTCCGGATTGGGTCGATAGTTAGATTGAACATGAGATTTGCTAGATCCATGGTCGTGGCGGCCAAAGGACGCAGTGTGTGCAAGCGAGGAGTAAGCCGTGAGGACTGATTTCCGTGTCCCTCGGGATTTCTGCGCCTCTTTCTCTTTCTTTTTCTTTTTACCTTGTGCGTCACCACGGCCACCGACACTGACTACGCTAGATATGGTTGACATCTCCATCGATCGAGGCAGGCGTTGAGAGGAGTCGTAGTAAGAGTAGAACGGAGCATCTGACTCTGCTGCTCTGGCGTGCTGGTGGCGTGAACTTGAGGCCTGCGGCGACGTATAGGAGTACCTCGGCTCGTGCCCCACCGCATCCGCATCTTCATCATCGAATTCAGCAGATAGCGGGGAGCGCGGTCGTGCCTTGCTCTCGTCCAGAGTTGTCGCGTCGTCGCCGATGTCCACGCGTACAGTGGTACCCGCAACAGCGGCCGTTCCCAAGTCCCGCTTAGAATTGTTGCGTTTGATAGTCCGTTTGTACAATGACTCGGCTGATGCATAGCTTGTTACAGAACGACCCATCGAGTGGGAGCCTTCCGTTGTCTTGCTTGCAATCATGAAAGATGTTTGTTCTGATCCGGGTGAGAGCGAGGATTCTTCATGAAGCGGGCCTTCATCTTGTGACCCCCACGTCCAACTGGAATCCCACCGGATGGCGTTCTTCTCGCGGTCCTCCGTCAGCTGCGTGAAAGCCTCCTCTCTCCGTCGTTGGACGTCGTTAGGCCAGCCCTCCCACTCCGTCTCGCTGTCTGTGCCATTCCCTGCTATAGAGCTGCTGGAGTCAGATACCTCTCCTGGCTGGAAGAGCAAGTCGGATTCGGCGCTACCGACGTCGGTCGGTGATTGAGGTCCCTCCTCCTGCTGAGTCGAGGAAGCTACAGCGGACTCCTGGTCAGGGGATTCTCCGAAGACATGGTGACTGATCGCCGTGTCCGTGAAACCCATCCCTGCGCGTCGTGCTTTGTCGAAGATCCTCCTCCGCCACTCCGGATACCCCACACCGGGGTTGGTGGTTGGGATCAGCAGGGGAGGTGTCCAAGTGCGAGATGGCAACGAGGACGAAGAATTTTCGTAGGACGACACAAGTGACTGCGAGGAAGACGGGGACGAAGGAGGGAATGCAGACGAAGGGCGAGCGGCAAAGGAGATCGGAGACGGTGGACGTCGAACATTGGCTTCCAGGCTGAAATGACGATGGGTAGGATTCGGCTTCTGTGCATCCATCGATGTGAAGGCGGGGAAGAAACTCGAGTAGACGGTTGGCGGTGCATGTAGATGGAACAGACGCAAGATGTGCTGAAATGCTGAGAACAAATCAATGGTGAACAGGGCCCTACCGTAGATGAGGACATACCGTCTGCTTCCAACATATCTAGGACGATCAAGACACTACCGTCCGGTGCTGCTTCTTTCTGTTGTCCCTGCTCCCCATCCCCTGATCCATCACGCTCGGAATCTGGCGCGCTACCCTTCCTTCTTTCCTGTGGGTTCATGTCATCCCTAGAACCCCTTCGCCACCAATTTCCTGAGACAGAGGCTGAAACGTCGACGACGCTATTCCTGGGCTGCGTTTGTGACGATTTCTCCGCGCGGAACTTAGCCGAAACTACGTTCTTCGCATCCATACGATCCTTGTCCTTGTCCTTGGACTGGTCGGCGTTGGAGGATGCAACGGATATAGAGCTGGTCATGCCGGAAGACAGGTGCTCTGCGCCGCGGATGGCAATCAAAGAAGATAGTGACGATACATGAACCGGCTCGATATCCTAGACGTACATACCGGGGGAGCTATAGTCAATCAACTCGTTAGACGTATGCTTCAACTATGTGCTCACCTTACGAGATTTGAACAGCTTGAAGAGACCTTGGTGAATGATTACCCATCGAACACGCCACTCGAGTTTGGTACGTGGTTTCTTGGCGAGCTTTTCCCTTCGAACAGCGTGAGGATCTCCACTTCGATCGTCACTAGCAACATATGGTGTGTTCTCCATCGAGTCCCCCTTCCCGCCGTCGATGTCATCTTTGTCCCTGGTGATAGCTCGTAGTGCCCAGACTCGAGCTTCAAAGTACGGCAAGATGTAGACGTCCGGAACCGATTTCGGCAGAGATACCAAGAAGCCAGAGGAATGAAGCTCTAGAAGTTCATGGGAATTGAGATTGAACCATTCGAAGTTGAACTGATCTTCTAAGATTTGGCCAGATGAGAATGCGAGGAGAGTGTAATGAGCGGGATCTACGTCCGAAGCCTTGTCTTCTGATGTCTGCTCAGGCTTCACGAGCATAGGTATAATAGAGGTCGATCTACGCGGGTTTGCAGACCACTTGTACTGAGCGAGGAACTCATCACCAAAATCGTCTTCGTCTTCGTCTTCGCCGTCGGAGACTTGTGCTGCTGCTGGTGACGACTGGAACGGTTTGGCCGGTTTGGCCGCGAATCGGATGGGAGAGACTGCTCTGCGTTTCGAGGAGGCTTGTGGACGAGGAAGATATGGTACAGAGATGAAGGATGAAGGAAAGAACTTGGCAAGGAGGAATAGCTTGACTTGTTGGATCTTCCAGGATGTATCGATGTGAGTGACCAGCCATTGATCGGTCGGTACTGCAGAGGCTCTGTTGAAAAACGCGTCATATACTAGTCAAGACGGGGTCTGTACTCACCCAACCTGCAAGCTATGGGTACGATTGTCCCTTCGCGAGGGACGCCTGCTTGAAATGAATCCATCCTGCACTTCCGACGATCTCCGTTTCCTTAGGTGTTTCCGGAACGCGCGCTGGTGAGACTAAGACTTAGGACCACCCCTGCTCGGTGTTCATGGATTGAGCAGAGACGGGGGAAGTATCCAAGAAGGAGAGCAGGTGATGGCCCAGTTTGCCGACTGCATGTATTATACCAGTGGCAGATTCGCAAGTAAGAATTACAGAGGGTCATTGAACTATTTTCCGGAGGGTCTGATAAGCAGGTTAACCTAGACGCCCAAGACTGTCCGGTGCGGAAGAGCGAACAATGATTGTTCTCCAGGTCAAAGCAGTTTCGTATTCATTCCGCCTCATCCATCTCGTCGCCATGTGCGTACCGGCGGCGGAGAGCTCAAGCTTTCATTGATTCGATAACCTTTTATACTTCTCAGCAACCGTTCCAACAACATCATGCTACATACATCCAACAGTACATCGTCTTCATACAGCAACCAACATCTCACTGATACATTCCGTGGCTGTAAATTCAAAGTCAGATGAGCATAGCCAACACAAATAAACACCAAGAGATTTCACACTTGCCTCGCGTCAAACTGATCCATCATATCCAACACACGCACAAGGTGCCTGTATCCCAGCTTCTCTTGCGTCCCGCTCGCAAGCGCACCAGCAGTCCTCACGACATTCTTGATCTGCCGTCCATTGATCTTCTTCTCGCCAAGATCCCGCAGCTCATCCGCCGAGAGACCTCCATCGGAGATGTCTCCATGCACCTTCTTGAGGAACGCCACCCAAATCTTGCGGCGGGCGTCAGGAGACAAGTCGTGATACCGAAGGGAAACGTGTATGCGAGACTGGAAAGCCTCGTCGAATACACGTACCCGATTCGTGGTCAGGAAAAGAATGCCGCGGAAATACTCCAGATGTCGCAGGAAGACGGCCACCATAGCATTGCGCTCTAAATGCATCAATGACCGTTCCTCCAAGAAGACATCAGCTTCGTCTATGAGGACAACAGCGCTCCACGTTGCCGAAATCTTGAGAATAGTGCTCAGGCTGGTGTCCACTCGCTCGGCGCTCGTGCCCAGATCTCCTGCGCCGACGATGTAGAGGGGTTCTGGAATAAAGGTTGGTCAGTCATAAGTCCGGTCAATTATCAGGGAATCTTACTGCGCAAATCTGCAAGGATCGTTCGGCAGTCAGCATGCGAGGAAAAGACACCGAGGCATATTTCAAAATTCACGTACATTCGCTCATAGCTTCCGCGGTCAGACTCTTTCCTGAAAGGGTCGCGTAAGTTGCAAAATACATGCGCATTACGCCATGAGTATCGCTCACCAGTACCGGGGTTACCGAAAAGGTTGATAACTAGCCCCAGGCCTTTGCCTTCCACGAAGTCATCAAACTTGGCCGATGGACCGGAGTTATGGGCTTCCACCAGTGTGGTGAGAATGGTCTTCTGCTCCGGAGGGATGACGAGATTCGCGTACGCTTCATTGTTCCATTCGAACGGTTCAACAAAATCAACCACAAATTCCACTGAGAACTATTTCAGAGTCCGGAAGCATGTGATATAGAATAGAGACGTACGCCATTGCTTATCGGACAAGCTGAACCCATAGAGGATTGGCGTGGTGAGCATCAGCTGGTCGTCCGACAGTTCTGGAAGGCTTGCCTCCGGATCGGGTTTGAAGGTCGCAATATTCATGTTGCGCAAAGCATGCCTGTCTATTTCCACCCCGGACAGTGTCTTGTGCACAATCGGGAATTTGTCGTAATTTGGCACAGTGTCCGCAAAAGTTCCTTCAAAGTGATGTCAGAACCAGGTCCGAGTCAAAGAGTGGCGAAGGATAACACTCACTGCGGTCTATCATCACTCTAGAGTTGACCTGGAAGTAGATTGTATCAACCATACGCGATGCTTCCCGAAGCACTCACGTTACATTTCGCGTACCCTGGCGGGTGCTTTCTAAACTGGTACGCAATGCCGGAATATGAGAGATGATGCACTCCGCCTCCCATCTGAGCCCACTTCCTTCCTCGGGAGATGAGCCTCTTCCTGAGACCGTCAGGACCATCTGGTCCAGAGTAATACTGGATGGGGAACACACCCAGCTCAGATATCTTGGTGGCGCCCACGAATCCGGGTATGTCTAGCACGGTCCCCAGGCCAGCGTATCCAAACCCTACTGGACCACCCGAGACAGGGTCTTTACGGGTGCCAATGTCAACCTCTACGTATTCAACCACTAGTCGCCAGAGGAGCTTCGAATACTCGTTGCCATCGACTCCGGAGATGGTCAAACCGGACGGGTCATACGCCGCAGAGACTGCGCCTGGGCCTGCGTCGTGTTTCTGACACTTCTCTGCGTGGATGAGACGGACGGCGCGAGGTTCATTGGTAACAGGGCAATGAAGGTATAGAATCGTCTTGCTGGGGACGAACAAAGCCCACAATAAGTCGAAGATGATTTCGCCGTGTGCCACTAAGGAAGACAAGGTATCGAGGGTTGTAGCGTATGTGGTGATCAGGTAGGAAAGGAGATAATGAACATGTGTCATCGTCGTTCGATCTGTGTGATCTTCAGGAAGCCCATCTAAGGTCAAAGCAAGTTTCTTCCCGTACTCCTGCAACTCAGGAAGCCAGCCGAGCAATATCTGCGGGTTCACCTGAAGGTATGACAGCTTTTGGTCAGACAATGATCATGCAAGGATAGAACGTATGACGTACGCGCAAAGGCTTCGCGGTCCATGAGATACCTTGAACGTTCCCGAGGATTTCTTTGCCAACTTTCTTCAGTGCCTCACTGTGTATCTCCAGGACCTTGGTCATGGTATACGACGTTGCTTTACGGTCTGATGACATGGTTGATGGGTTAAACCTCCTGATGACGGTGAAGATATACGCGTCGTACTTCCCGCCATCCTTGTTAGATTGCGCCACAGCAGCGGCGGGCGTCGGTTTCACCGACCATTGACCAGTGAACATGTCGTATACTTCATCAAGGTGCTTCACTTCCAGCACAGACCCTGGAGATCCCGTGGCTAACTCCTCTTCCTCTTGGGCATCCTTGTCGCCTTTGGCTTCACCTGGGTCATAGTCTATGGACTCGCCAGCGGGCGCAGGCATAGCCATAACGGGTCCGGTGTTACTCAGTGGCGGGCTCATACCCGAGTTGAAGACACGAGGAGGAAACTAGCTCCCGTAGACATCCAGGGCAGCTGCAAGGTCGTATTGCACAGACATGAGCGAGATATGAAAGAGGTTGAGAATGAAGGAGGAGAGAGAGCATCGCCTCTGGATTTCATTGATAAATCAGCCCGCCTTGGGCTCCTACGCCAGTCATGTCCTGATGGCTCTGCCTCGTGCCGACTCGATTTCTGTCGGATCCGCATGATCAGCAAGAGTACTCACCTAGGGCGCGAAGTTCTCTCTTCAGATTCCGACCAGCCATTGACTGACCCTACGCAGACTGTTGTTGAGGATATATGAGTCGTAGGCGGCGATGCCTGCAGAGTCATGCACAGCCAATGCTTCAATGTGCTGAACTGTGATAACGTGATGAAATCGATATATGAAAGTGTTCTGGACAGAGGATGACTGCGTGGGGCTGCGCGCAACATCGACTACGACGAGCTGTAGCCTGTAAGTTAAGTGACAGAAGGTTGATCGGTATCAGAATTTCTATCCCGGGCGCCAGCGGCATCTGCGGTCATCCCGGTCATCGACGATGTGGACCTATGGCTACCTACCTTCTGCAGAATGTCCTGGCTCGAATTTGATGGACACACCCGACACGAGGGGGAAATAGTCTCACAGTATCCAGTACAACAAGTACACTTTGCGTTGTCTAGTCACCGTCTGCCATAGTACACCCGATTTATGTCCCGTCCTACTCCTGCATAACATCCGCATCGGCCTCCGAGGTAGTCCCACCAACAAGTAGAGCCCCCTCTCGCGACGGCTCGCACCACTTGGGGTAAATTCGCTTGTACAGTGACATGCACACCGTGTCCATTTGAGAAATCTGACCATCGAAATGGGCCTTGAAGTAGCCATGCGTTCCGAGTGACTCGCGGATATGACCTGTACGTCCAAGTTTCGTATGCAGTTGGATTGGTTTGTAATAGCTAATGTCATCTGCAAGGCAAGGTAAGCTTTCCGCCGTCAAGAAGAAACACATTGGAGAAGACGGACCCGCGTTGAAAAACATGTACCGCACGGTAGCGGTCTTCCGATGGACTTTGAATGGATGTCCACTGAGTACAATCCGCTTCGTGATGATCCGTGTTGTATCCGCGTCTTTAAAGCTGCCCATAGCCACAAGCTCAGGAGCTTGGGCATCGGACATCTCCTTCAGCAGGATGCAAGGCTGATTACCGAAGATGACAGGCCCGAATATGGTCGCAACGGTAGTGCCGCCGTGACGGAGATAGCGTTCAAACTTGTGCACATTGTTTGCGCCCCTGCCACCTCCGCGAGTGTGTTGGCTGTAGATGGGATTGACACGGAATCGTCGTGCGCCGACACATAGGATCAGAGGTTCCTGGTTGAGACGTAAGTCACCAAGGTTTGCTACATCAAATGCTAACGTACCTTTGAACGGACAGCACCTTCATACTCTGTGTTGCGCTGGACAGTGAAATTGAGGACCGACTTCTTGTGTTCATGTTGTAGCAAACTGAACAAGATGAAAGGGAAGTGAATCTTCTGCGCAGCATCCGCTGGCACACCCTTCAAGTAAATCGTGACTCTGGTGCCGGGCTGCACACATCGGTCAGGGGTTATCATATCTACAGTCGGGTACAATCACTCACTTGAATCGCAGCGGGGTCCTCTTCCGCTCGCCGACGCACCGCACGCTCAGTACGTTTGTAGTCTTCAAACTGGAAGATACGCGCGTAATCTCGAGGCAGGTTCTCGAAGGGATCCCAGGGGCTCGTCCTGAAAGAGCGAAGACCCCGATATCTTTGGAAACGATTGCGGGCAGGAATGTTCATGGGGGTGTCCACTTCGTCCGGGAATGCTGCGTCGTCCTCTTCTTCGCGTTTACGTTCCCTCCAAGATTTGAGCCTATCATGCTGTCAAGAAAATGTACCAGCCCGAATAATGAGGAAGTGGACTTACTGCTTTCCCTCTTCTTCCATATCAAGATCTTCGAACGCGACTGTTCTCGAGTCCATTTCAGTATCATCATCCTTCAAAGGGAAGTCGACCATCTCTTCCCCCTCTTCCTCCATCTCAACTTCTTCTCCGTCTGCTTCAATCACTTCCTCCTCGTCGGTATCGTCGATGATCCATGCCGCCTGGTACTCGCTCATCCCCTTTGGTACCTTCTTGACTCGTTTAGGCGTGGTTCCAACCGGAGCTTCAGGAATTGCAAATCCATCTGCATCATGCTGGCCGCCAGCACCACGCATTTCCTCTTCTGTCGGCCAGGTTTGTTCGTTTGCCATGTCGTCGGGATCGTTACTAGATACTAGGGAGTCCGCGTCGTCTGCGTTGGGTTCCGCGAGAAGGGCCGCTTCAACATCCATGGACGGTCGACGGGTGGATTTTTGTGATTTGGGGAGGGCTGCCGACACAATCTGCAGCAAAGATTAAGTTTACCTCACATAAACATGAGCAGAAAACATGCCTTGGCTATTTGGAAATCGCCGTAGGTAGGCATGTGGATGAGCCTGTTGGCTGATAACGGCGCGCCTCGGACGACACCTGTTACCGCTAGTAAGTCGTCTACTTGCTCAACATATTCCCCGATCAAATGGGTACGTCCTTCTCTCCATTTTGCATCCTCTGGTTTGCCCTCGCAGAGTGTGCGTACGGCGTTAAGTGTGTCTGAGCTCGCGTGCAGATCTAACACTCTCGTTTGGCTGGGCACGAAGTATTGAATGAAGGATAGGAGCGACTTTATGATACCTGTTTTGAGTTTAGGATCCATGGGCGAGGGTGACGCGACGACTGTGACCACTTCGGGAAGACCTTGCGCCTGTAGCGTCCTGAGCAGAGTATCACCCCAAGTATCGACTTCGACCTCTGAGGAAAGGACAAAAATGACGTAGTCCGCTACTTTGCACGCATCCAGAGCAGCGAATAGGTGCCGATGTGGTAGTGTGATGAATTGAAGGGATGTTTTAAATCGTTCGGCTCTGAGGGTTATGTCAAGATGCATGGGACGCAGGAAGACAGGATGGATTACACGTACTTGAACCTCCACAAACCGATCTCTGGACAATCATCTGCAGGCTCATCTAAAGCACTCTGGAGTTTCTGAGCCACGTCGCGAGCTCGGGTGTCCGGTGTCAAGGGTACAATTGCCACGATCCTTGGCGCGCCATCTACACCGTTGAAGATTCGAGTCGCTGACAAAAGTGCTTGGCGCTTTTGCTGCTGAAACTGCTTCGACTGGTTTCGCCTGTTGAGGCGATTTTGAGCTGCATTAGCAGTATTTGCTTTCACAGATTTGCCGGCAAGACGACCTAGCAAATACAATCATGTTCAGTACAAGCTCATGTGGCATAGCTGAACGATTGCAGCCAGCAACGCAAAAAATCCTACTGAAGACGAATCTCACCTTTGGCGATCTCTTTTAGTGACCCTTTCGTCGCATGTTTAGACTTGAAAGATTTGTTTTGCTACGAGCAGCATATGCAATGAGCAACTGGGAGATCTGGTAATAACTTGCAAGTGAGATCGCACTTGTTTGAGAGTAGGCCGATGTGAGTGCGCAGCAGCTTGCACCATCGTATCTTCCGGTCACAGATTATATCTGAGGGGATGTTGAGTGTATACCAAAAGGTAAGACTATGTACTGCTCGCGATGAGGGAAGAGACTGATCTAAAAATTAAGATCATTGGGCCCTCCGAGTCGTCAAAGTGATCAGATCTTATCTTAATCTCCACATTCAAGAGTCAAAGACAAGAGGCTCGTACCTCCGAAAGTCAGAGGTATACCGCTTTCTTACCTTCTCTCAAGATGAGTTCCTACCTATATGAGTTACCTACTACAGGTGCTATCTCTTTCGCTGAGTTCTGCCAAGACGATACCGCTTGTTACGTTTCATTTATTGCCGAGGCCACGGAAAGTCGCGCAAACCTCCGCGCGACTCTCAAGGAATCTAAGCGATCCGATGGCGAGAAAGACAATCTCAAGCTCGTCAAGGTAAATCTATCTTGCCAGTGCCACGTCTCATAAACCTCTTCATCTCATTTCAACAGGTCCTAGACGAATATCTCCCGAAACTATGCGGAATTCTCGCCTGTGTCAAGAGTGGTGATCTTACGCTGAAGTCTGAGCCCAGTATGTCTTTGATATCTGTCTTTAGTTTGTACGCACATCTGATCCTTCTAGTCTTTAGCTGGCGGACGACTCTATCATCGAGCCTATTCAACGCATCTCCCAGATTATCATTCCCTTCGCTCGCTGCCGAGCTCGCATTCACCCTCCTCACGTATGCCTTCGCCCTCTCCAATCTTGCTAGAGCAGTCGTGGAATCTCTAGGCTCTTACGAATACGAGCGTGCTATTAGTGACGCAGAACGAAAAGCGAAGGACGAGCGACTCGCTTTCGCTGTGGCTCTGCTATGTAAGTCTGCAGGGATATTCGAGCACATCGCCAAGGAGGTCATGCCTGCCTGGGATGAGGCGCGAAGGCGTGTGGCGTTAGGCGGCATAAGCTGTCCCAACCCGCCCGACCTGAGTCGCGAGGTTCTCATTGGACTGAGCAAGTGAGTTTCAGCATTATCCGCGTTTCACGAGTATTAACGACAGTTGCATAGACTGGCTCTTGCCGACGCACAGACTCTGGCGATACGAAAGCTACTTTCCAGAGCAGCGTTCGACAGCACTCTCACTCCAGGACCACCGCTACCCAGATCCCACCCTTCCCCCGCACTCGCCGCTAAACTCCACCTCGAATGTGTCGCTTTCTATTCTTCAGCACGTGCTTTGGTGAAAACCCCCGGTGCATCGCGACCATCTCCTTCCTTGTCGAAGTCCAGATTTAAACTTTCTCTGGGTCGCGGGAAAGAGAGCGAATCTGGGCCACAACCTGATCAGGTAGAGGGTCAGGACGTGGTACCCGAGCTACGGAGGTACCTTGCTGACGAGACGGCGTATCATAATGCGATGTCACACAAGTGGTTGGGCGTCGATGCCGGCGAGAACGGGGGTACGACCCAGGGTGGTGTAGCCGTTGGCTTTCTCGCATGGGCGAAGAAGGAACTTGATGACTTGAAGAGTGGAGGGTTGAGCCACGGTGCCGTGGCTGGTATAGGTATCACCGACAGAGAGAAGGATATCAGAGAAGCTCGAAGAACAGTCATACTTGCCGAGCTTGGCAAAGTGGAAACATTCTTGAAAGGGTACAAGCGCATGAACGATACGGTACGTCAACACGCATTTCAAAATGTAAACCTGAATGCTCATATTGTTGCAACAGCTTAACTATCAGACAGTTCCCCCTCAATCCGAATTACAGGGCTCAATACCAGCCGGTCGAGCTGCAATAGCACTGAAGCCGTACATGCGCCCCACTCCGGATTTTGGACCGGGATCCGTTGAACATACTCGAAGAATTGCGGAGGAGTTGGATTTAGCTGGTAAGAACGATACCACATCAGCGACAACGGGGCAAACGGAGGGTTCGTACGCCGGCGCGGGCTCTTATTTCTGAGCGTACGATAGATCTCGAAGTCATTGAATCTCATTACATCCTATACCGGTGGCCAGGACACAGGAAGAAAATACATTTTGCGAATACATTAATCGTACAGTATGTACATGCCGAAGTCGATAAGACTTGATTGAATTCGTTGAGGACCTTCCTTTTACTTCTCTTCCAAAAACTTGTGCACCTCCTTCTTGATGAATGCATGGTCAGCTTCGTTGAGGCCGGCACCGCCTATATGACAGTCGTAAGCATGGGAAAAGCGGATGTCTCTAAAAAGATATGACGAACATTGGTGTCCCCAATCCGACTCGATGACAACCATCTTTGCATTCTTCAAGTGACTGACTTCTTCCGCATTGTCCTCGGGCTACGTACCTATGAAATCAGACCAACGTCCGCAATCAAGGGTACAAACAAGGACTCACGGTAAAGAACAAGTCTTTACTGCCCGGCATCACGAGACCCTTCGGCCTGATTATCTTACTCAACGCCTCTTCGAGATTCCCGTTGCCTACTTTCTCGTTCTGTGTGCGTAAACTCGAGTCCTTGGTGGAGTGGATGTTCAGCTTCGAGATGTCGCCTAGGTTCCACGTCTCCAGAAGCACGATGAGGTCGTTGGCGTCCCAGGCGGAGAGATACCCGGCTTCCCAGTCGCCCTTGAGGAAGTCCTCGACATCGTTGTACTTTCCGCCAAACAAGTACAGCTTCTTGCGGTAGAACTAGCAAGCAAGTGTTGAGTGAGGACGTGGTCGTCAATAAAATCGATATACTCAAGGAACGTACCTCCTGACTGTATGTCCAAGTACTGAACACACGGCAGTACGACCTGATACCCTGCGTTGCCTGCCTCGTGTAGTGTCCGCCATGAAAGTCCACAGAATTGTTCATGACAGACTTCAGACCGGAAATCATCCTGAAGAAACAGCGTGAGCATCGTTCGACGACGATTAATAATAGGACGGTCTACTACATACGCCTTACTATGGTCGGGGGTGCGAGCAGTGCCACACAAGGGGATGAATTTGTCAATAAAGTCGGGGTACATTGCGGCCCAGTAGTACGCCTGCTGCGCTCCCATCGAAAACCCGATGACGGCGTATACCTTCTTGAGTCCCAGCTTCTTTGTCAGGACGGCGTGTTGAGCTCGGCTACCGGACGGGCTTGTGTGTGAGCCCTGCCGCGATTGCGAGGAGATATATGGGTGCTTACATGTTGTCTTCGTATGTTACTAGAGGGAAGTATGGGCCGTCGTAGGGCGCAGGCTATGGGAAGCTTTCAGCCGACGGTCACAAGGTATTTGAGAGTGAACGAACCGTATTCGAGGGAGAGGACGACTGTCGATCATGCGAAGGTGAGAAACGCAAAGCAAGAAACGTACAATTCAATCACAAACCTCTCCGTTGGAAAACAACCCGAAGGTAACAATGTAGTACTTCGAAGGATCCAGGACCTGAGGATAGCACATTCAACGAGCCGTTGCCAACACAGGGGAAGGTGATTTTACCTTATTTTTGCCAATCATGTAGTCTTGACCGATACAACCGAAGTCTGAACATAATCATCAGGTCGTAGACTTGCGTGTCTGAATAATCACTCCGAGTCACTGTCCAAACGTCCGGTGTAACAAGTCGGGAACACGATGGCGGGATTCTTCGAATCGCCGTAGGTGCGGTACGCTGTGATACTAATAGCATCGGGCAACGTCCCGCCGGCCATGGAAAATTCACCATGATGATAGAAGAGAACTTCAGGGTGAACAGAAGCCATTGTACTAGCTGTGTGGGTGTGGTAGGTGGGCCGAAAGTCAGACGATTAGGAGACTTTCGCCTTCCACCTCAATTGTTATATGCGTCTTACCATGGCCTATAAAGGTAACGAGTTGCGCGTGAGCAGCAGGCTGGGCTCCTCGCTATCGAAAATAAGATACTTAATAGCCTGAGGGCCAAGCAATTCGCGAGACCGGACTCTTACATTTCGGCATAGCCACATAAAAATTCAATACACGACAAACGTATAGAACCATGTATAGTTGTCATGTTCCGGATCCAGTCTGCGAAGTTGTAAGTTGATCGTGTAGTAAACTGTACAGAGAAAGCTAGCTCAGCTACCTGATACGGCTAGTTTGCATTGCGGATTTGGGGCGTCACGGTCGACTGCATTAGGTAGGGATTCTGACAGCAATTAGAGACTCCACAGGTCATTTGAGAGTAACCAGCACATTCCAGGACGAGCGATCGAGCGACTCATAAGTAGTACAAACGATTGGTGGAGGCGGAACAATCGGATCGGACTTGAATGCATGAAAATAGACACAGGGAGTTATACAAGTTTGTTCGTCATCCGAGTCACTGGCGATCGTCGAGACTGTAAATCTTTGTGAGTTCAGCTCTACTTCCGAGTCCGACCACTTTGTCTTGTCCTCTGATACCTAAGTGCTCTTGTAGAATTCCTTAATGGTCTCCGCGATGAACTTCGTGTCACCTTCATTGCTACCACCTCCGGCTGGTATGTCGAAGATCGTCATCAGTCGAAGGGAGACAAAGCGCGAAACAGGACACTTACACATGTGACCCCAGACCGATGGAATGACTACGAGCTTGGCCTGATTATTGACCATAGCCTTCACTTCGAGCTCGCTATCTTCGGGCTGTCGAGACAAAAACAAAATATTTTAGTACGTGGCGTACTCCGAGAGCTACAAGGCACGCGGTCATACAGGGAAGTATAAGTCGGTCTTGCATGGCATGATGAGTGCTTTTGCCTTGACACGACTGAGGGTCGCAGCAAGGTCACCGAAAGTGTCCTGAACTTTCATAGCCTCCGTGCGAATACTAGAATCCATCGTTGAATGAGCATACAACTGGGAGACATCTGCCATCTGCCAGGTTCTTGCGAGATAGAGTATGTCATTGGCGTCCCAAGCTGGCCAGAACATATGTTCCCATTCGTTGACAATCCAGTTGTTGACATCTGAGTACTGTCCGCCCATGAGGTAGCCTTTCTCGCGGAACCACTACGTAGACGTCAGGTTAACAGAAACGAGAAAACAATCGAGATGGTAGTACCCACAGTTTGACCATATGGCCAAGAGCTATACACTCGTCCGAATGCACGGACGCCACGCTCTGGGTTCTCAGTGTAGTGCCCGTCTTTGAAGTCGACTGACGCAGTTAACGCTACCTTCGGTCCCTCCACGAAACTGATGCGCGGAAACATGGTTGAGCAAGTTGGACCTCAAGTATTGAAGACGCATCATACCAGTAATTGTGCGGGCTCGTACGAGCGGAACCACAGATACAAATAAACCTATCAATAATTTATATGAGCACATGAGCGGCTCATCGGAAGTAACACATTGCTCACCTTTCAACAAAATCAGGATACATCACCGCCCAATAGTATGCCTATGCTTTCGACCGTATTAGAAGGTGATCTTCCTCCTGCACGTAAGACTCACCTGCTGTCCTCCCATGGAGAAGCCGACGGCGGTGTGCACTTTCCTGACACCGAGAGATTTGACAACGGCATACTGTGCACGACTGTGTAGACCTCGTCAGAATCGCACCGAGAAGATGTTCCTGCCTATACGCACGTATTGTCTTCGTACGTTACGGCAGGGAAATGAGGACCGTTGTAGGGAGCCGGCTACAACAACAAGCATAGATATGCGGCCCCAAGACTCAAGTGGTACTGCAACATACGGTATTGGAAGGAGACGACGACTATCACAGTGTGAATTCATCAGTCCAGCTCTCATTACAATGCAGATAGTCATACCTCTCCGTTAGAGAACAAGGCAAAGGTCACGATGAAGAACTGCTCAGGATCGAAGGCCTCAGGTAACAGTCGGGTCAACCTTCGGTCTAAAAATATTGGACCAGATGAATCTTGATTACCTTGTCGGACCCGATCATGTATGTTTGTGCTATAAGAACAGTTTGAACACTGTGTATGTGTTTCGCAAGCACATACGCAAGTCTCACCTTCAATCTTTGCGCCGAAGCACGTCGGAAAGACGATGCACGGGTTCTTTGGGTCTCCGTACGTACGGTAAGCGGTGACTGCGTCGGGCAGTACGCCTCCGGCCATGGCGAATCTACCATGGTGATAGTACTGGGTCTCGGACATGGCTATGAGATTCGAGCTCTGTGTGAGTGAGAGAGATGGTTGAGAAAACAGAATGCATGGCTGGACGGTGCTATATAGGATAGCGATGCAACAGAAGATAACGATGGATCCCACGGAAATACGTTTCGGATGAGTAAGAATAGTGCGAAGAATGAGATATGGGACACGTTCAACCCAACATGGTAAACTGGCGGCCGTACCCGTCGTGAGAATGTAGTGTCGCGTGTCCTTGTCACGCGCCGACCTTGTCACGTCACACACGCGCCTAATCACGTGCTGGGAAAGCTGACAATAGCAACTGTGCAGTTGACGACAATAAGGTTTCGGAGGTTTGACGGCCCAGTGCGCGCCTTCACCCCGCCGTATCTGACCTTCATCCTCCTCAAGAAATGGGCTGTATGTACCCTTGCTCGTCGTCTGCGTCGTCGTTCTCACCCTCTATGTCCCCCGACAGCCAACAAACCCCGTGGTCTCCAAGCCGCGCGTAAGCTGCGCACCGACCGTCGCGATAACCGATGGGTTTGTCTCAGAGGATCCTTCTCCGTATCCAATCGTCTGACTGACCTCTGCTTGTTTTTCTGCTGATAGGCCGACAAATCATACAAGAAGCGTGCTCTTGGTAATTTCTACAAGACCTCCCCCACTGGAGGTTCATCCCACGCCAAGGGTATCGTCCTCGAAAAAGTCGGTGTTGAGGCCAAGCAGCCCAACTCTGCCATCCGGAAATGTGTCCGAGTGCAGCTCATTAAGAACGGAAAGAAGGTCACTGCTTTCGTGCCCGTACGTCTCTCTTTCTCTCCACATCCTTCATACCCAACCCTCCACGACGACCAACGTGTATTCATTATCACGATGGTTCACACGTTGGCGTGGGTTGGGTCTAGGGTGGTCCAGAAGGCGTCTCGCTAAAATTCATGTATTTCACAGAACGATGGTTGCTTGAACTTTGTTGACGAGAACGACGAGGTCCTGATCTCCGGTTTCGGTCGTAGTGGAAAGGCCAAGGGTGATATTCCCGGTGTCCGATTCAAGGTTGTCAAGGTCTCTGGTGTCGGTCTCCTCGCCCTCTGGAAGGAGAAGAAGGTACGGCATCTATCTTTATCATGAGATTCATATTTCTTAACATGTGCAACTCTCGGTGTTCAGGAGAAGCCTAGGTCATAAGCTGTCGCATCTTTCCGCTATCTCTTTGTCCTCATTGACTTCGCACGTCTCAATGCTATATGATTATGCCTGTACTCTCCAATATGCATTCACATCCAAATGATCGGTAGGCTGTACCTGAAAAAGTATCTACCTCTAACACTGAACAGTATCAGTACTGAGTAATCCGAGTCTCAATGACGACCTTTCCTGGAAAATTGTCACTAAACTTGCATGAGCCTAACAACGCCGCTACATAGATTACTTCAATCAATACTACTACTACGAAAGCCGAAAGCCAGACAAAATCGTCCGAAGTGGCAACATTATGGATAAACTGTATATGGATGCATGATGCGACGTAACCAAAGCCAAAAAGAATGTGTCCACTTCAGATCAAAGGTTGACAGAGATGCCCTGTCCCTCGATGAACCTCTTCAAATCCGCCATCAGCTCCAGCTGCTCCCTCACCGTCAACCCGCTCACGATTGTCTGCAATATCGAGCCCACACTGACGTGTACCTCTCGGATGAGACTGCTGTAGTAGACATAGGTGAAGACACCCATCAAGAACCTGTTGTGACGTTGTGATCAGTGACCCTGTCCTAGGATGAATTTCGCAGGGAGAAGAGACGTACTGGCAATCCATACGATCTGTCATACCACCGTGTCCTGGGATGCTGTGACCAAAATCCTTGATATCAAAGGCACGCTTGAAGCCTGAGGCGAAGAACCCTCCGAACGGCGCAACGAGCGATGCGAAGCCAGACAGAACTAACAAATGCATTTGATACGGTGCCCACGGAATCGACGTGACCGCGCGTCCAAGCTATAACGCCAAGGTAAAATTAGCTGGAGGTTTTGGGGCCCATGAATGGTAGAACCTACCAACGTAGACAAAAACGCGCTCAGGGGCCCAGGCATGACCCAATCCCTCCACAAGAACACCGGGTTGGGGTCACATTGAGCAGCATCGAAGGCGCTGACGCCAAGGTTGCTCACTGGGCAGATCATGTACTGGTACCTCATGAACCACGTTCCCCAGAATACACCGAACACCATGGTGCTGAAGAATGCGCCAACGAAGCCTTCGACGGTCTTCTTGGGCGAGAGCTTGATGAGAGGTGTGCGACCGATGGTGATACCCCAGACGTAGGCGAAGACGTCGTTGCAGATGACGAGGGACGCAGGAACCCAGAACCAGATCATGCCTTCGAGGATGTTGTTCACGATGAAGTGACTGTCGAGCCGGGATTAGCATGGTACGATACAGGTGGTCTGATTGGAATTTTACCTGGACACCACGATCAAAAGTAGTGTCATGTGAACCCAGCAGAACAATCCAAACTGCTGCTTGAGATATCCACGTTGAAGCGACATTACAAATCCAACAAATCCAATAGTGTACAGCGCGAAGCTGATGATACGATGATTCGTGGCGAACAACGTCAGCTGAGCATCTGAAAACACGACGTGCTACACGGTAGTGAGTAACTTGCATGCTATGGCGTAACTACTCGTATGCGGCATACCTTGAAGTAGTAGATGATGCTCTCGCCATAGAGGTAATAGTTCGCAACAGCGAAGAAGTACCAATTCAGCGTCTTACTCCATGGATCCCTCCCTCGGCCTTCCAAAGTCTCCTGGTCTTTGTCCTTCAAATCCTTCAAAGAAAACAACGCAGTGACTTCTCGGTAGACCAAAGTTGCGCATAGCATGACGAGGATGATCATGTACGCATGTCCCATAAGCAGAAGAGCTATTGTGTATAATCAATGACAAGGGGGGACAGTGAAGTAGTGACGAGACTCACTAATGAACCCTCCAATCATAATGAACGTCCACAGCGTCCTCGTTAATGCATTCTGGCGTTTCTTAGCTGACTCCGAGTCCTGCGATGGTGGAGGCGGCAGCGCCACAACCTCTTTCCGGGGAGGCGGAACCTCGACGAGGTTCCTGGGAACCACCATCTCCGACACAGGCGCGGGTTGTTTTGGTGCGCTCACTGGCGTTACAATGACCACAGGAGGAGAGGGTATCGGCTGCGCCGCAAGCACAGGCGGCATCACAACGTTCGCAGAGACATCAACGTGACCGTTTGAGTGACCATTCGACTGAAGTTTTGACGGCGCTGGCTCTTGGGCGGTAGGTGGAACGCCATTCTGCTTCGTGTCCACAGCTGGCTTGTCGTTCGCTACGGCCTCCGCCTTGGCCTCGGGAACAGCTAACGGCTTCGACACAATGCTCGGAGATGGACTCTGTGAGGCTTGTTGTGGTTCAGGCGCGAGAGACGGAGACGGCTGAGCGGAACGTCTAGCAGCAGCACGAGCCGCCTTTTCTTGCTGGCGTTTCTCTTGGCGAGCCAACGCTTTCTGCTTTTTGAGCGCACTCTTGGACAGTTTCACTGGACCAGACCTGTTATACCGGTTAGCAGCTGCTATAAGACATGATTGCAGAAGAAGAGACGGACTCGTCGGATGGTGAGTTGGCACGCTCCTCAGTGGAATCGAGCTCCTCATCGGTGTCCTCTCCGGACTCAACCCCGAGCGCGTCGAACGTGGTACGTGACGTCCATGGCTTCGAGCTGTCAGATGCGACTCTACTCATGACGACTGGTGAAGGATAGTGATGAAGATGAAGGAGAAAGAGGCGTGAATCATGAACAAGAGTGAAGTAGAGGTGTCGAATGCGGAATACAGCAATCCACGCTCCACGTGAAATACACGGTTAGACGCCCATATCTTGCCGCGAACCTTACGCGTGCGGCGGACTCGCAACTTCAAAGAGACGTGTCGTGTGCACAAAAACATGTACAGGGGATAGATGAGGATGATATTACTGCAGTCCAACCGACAAACAACGAGAGAAACACAACGATAGCGGGTACGGAAACAAATGCAACAAGTCAAGGAAATGCGTTGGTGGTAGTGAGGCTAGGAGCAATGCGGGGGGGGCGTTCTAACGTCCATAAAATCTAATGTGTGTGGGACCATTCGCGCACTCTAGAATGTCCATTCGCCGTCGACCTCCATCGCCCATGGGACTAACGTCGCACTATCGTCAGTCACGGTCCGAAAATTGACAGGTAGGACTTACATTTAGTCAAAAGTGTCTTCGAGAAAATCTTCTCGATGGGAACGTCGTGTTTCTTACACCAAGCTGCTGTGATTCTGTGGAAACGTGTCAGTCGTCGAGTGATACTGCATAGAATGAGGACACGAACCTGGGATCCAAGTAGTTGATTTTACTGTAGGTGTTGGGTATCAGCACTGATCATGCGGAGAAACGGCGTAACACCCACCTTGTTCCCAGCGCAACTTCCTTACCAGCCTCCCTATCCTCCATCTGCAACTTGAAGGTCTTGATCTTCTCATCCAGTTTATCAATGCTCTCTTCAATCTTATCCGTCGCCTTATCTCTCTTCATGGTGGCCTTGCCCGTCCCCCGCTCCTTCATCAACCTCTTGAACTCGGTCTCGATCTCCTTTCGCTTCTCCTTGAGAACGGAATCATCTAGAGCGTCTTTACCCTCCTCTAGCAGCTTCTCGTTGTCCTTCACGAACTTCTTCTCTATCTTCTCTGTCTCCCTCGTCTTCCACTGCTCCTCATGCTCGGCGACAGCATCATCATCGAGGTCAGACTCGTCGTCCACGTATTTCTTCTTCTTCTTGAACTTAGGGTCGATGCCGAATAGAGCATGGCGGAGCTTCATACGCTCATACTTGAATCCGCGGAGCTAATGGATCATGAATGTAAGAGTCCAGATTGTCATGGGAGAGGACTTGTGCTTACCTTGTCCTTCATCTTGCCCATGGACTGCTCATGCGTCTTGGGAACTGCACGTTGATGGTTACACAAGATGGCCACCATGCGATTGGCATGATTGTATGCGTTCAGCTTCTCTTGCACGGTGCCCTTCGCAGGCGTTCCGGAATCAAGTTGCTCCTGGAACGTATGCGACGCGTTGAAAGTACGGAAGACCTTCGCGGTGAGACCTTTCATGTAGCTTGCTAAGTGCTTGTTCAACTTGGTGGTCTGCAAAAAGTGAGTACATAACCACCGCATGGGATGCTGTGGCCTACCTCAACCCGATCGAAGATATCGTCATCGTCAGCCTTGCCCTCTTTGAAAATCTTGATGTTCTTGAAGACTTTGTCGTCGACCGTGACACGATTGTAGTACCGGATAGAATCTTTACCCAGGAAATCAAACACGAGGAAATTCGGCGGCTCGAGAGTGATATGTTCACAACGCAGAGAGCAGCAGCCTACAGTGTCGGCCTCCTCCTCGCCTTTCTCGTTACCAGCTCGAAGTGCCAGGACATCGATAAAGTACATTGCAGTGGCCCGCTGTCGTTGTTCCATCACCTTCGACTTGAGCTCGAGTTGATAGTCTTTCCGAATCCTGTCCACATGTTTCTGGGTGGTCGTCAGCGAAAACCGAGGTAAGCGACGACGGAGCGACGAACCTTGAGCTCTCGGGCTTTCTCGAACTTGGACTTGTCGCTTTGACCCTTGAGCGAACTTCCGGCGGCAAGGAAGACGTACTTATGCGCGTCGTTGACATTCTCAGTCCAGTTTGCGAGCCAGGTAACAGTCTGATCGTGTTTGACGGCTTTCCATTTCCCAGGGACGTTGGGTACAGGAACTGGGACATCCTTGCCAATGTTGATAGTGATGTCTTCTGGACGAACTCTGAACTGCAAATCAAAGTCAACTCGACGCACATGGACGATCACATGTCGATTACCTTCAAGGTTCCCTTCTTCGGGTGCTCGCCACGTCCTCTAAACAAACCGGGAGGTTCGACCCTGAAGTTACCGACCTTCTCCTTACGACCGTCGAGCGTGCAATGAGTGAATGGAGCCTCCAGTTTGTCCCTTGCAGCTTTCGCTTCCTTCTTTTCAGCACTTGTCATGGCCTTCTTCTTCGCTTTCTCTTCCTCAAAATAGTCGTACATAGGTCGGAAGTCACATGACCCGAAATCGGTAATCTTCGTGCCGTCTCTCTGCGTTCCGCCACAGTAAGTATGTATACAACGCAAAAGTCAGAAAACGTAAATACGCACAGGAGGATGCGTCTTGAGAACAGTGCGGAAGTCCTTGAAGAAGTTCTTGTTGAAGACCGCATCTTTAGCATGATCCGTCTCTAGAAGAGCGCCATAGAAGCCGGCCACCTCCTCTGCAGCCGGTAGCAGATCCACAGGTTTGCCTGCGCGACATTGAAACGTCAATGACAAGTATTGGCTGACGAAAGTGAACATGCTCACCATTGTACTTCATTTTGACATGTTTAGGCAGCGTTTCATAGGGAGGAGGGAAATATACACCATTATGCAAGAGCGTCGTCCATTTGATACTGTCGTCGCCGTCCTCTTCAGCTTGTTGTTCCTCCCACCAGCGATATACCTCCTCCTCTTCCTCTTTCTTCTTTTTTGCCTTCTTCGCATCCACTTCACTACCTTCCTCTTTCTTCGCTTTACCCTTCTTCGGCTTCGGCTTTGGCGTCTCAGTATCTGAATCCTCCTTCTTCGCCTTCTTCGCCGGGGCTTTCTTGACTGCCGATTTCTTCAGAGGCTTGTCGTCGTCCGAGTCGTCAACGTCCATCTGTTCTGCGGCCTGCGACTTCCGCTTCCTCTTCACCGGCGCTTTCTTCTTCGGCTTCTCGTCGAAATCACTCTCATCAGCGTCCGACTCCTCCTTCTTGACTTTCTTCTTTGGTGGTGGCTTTGTCTTTCCATTTGTAGCGCGCTTAGTCTTGACGAGCGGCTTGTCGTCGTCGGAATCAGTGTCCATGGGCTCGGCTTTCGGAACTACATGCTTGCCATTGCCATTGACTGCCTTGGCTGGCACAGTGGTCGCTTTGGTAGCGCCAGGCATGGAAACCGCGGCAGACTTCGCAGGAGTGGCAAGAGGCGTGTCATCGTCGCTGGACGACTCAGTCAGGAGCTTCTTGCGCTTCAGCGGAGCACGTTTATCTGGGGTCATATGCTCCGACCTCGTGGTGCGCGTGGACTGGGACTAGCAGAGACCAAATGCGGCAAATGCACGCATATGTTAGTAGATATCGATAACGGACGCGGGGGGGAAAGCATACAAGAGGCATGTCGTCGTCATCGCTGAGAGAGGACGAGTCCCCGCCACCGCCGTTGGTGCCATTGGTCGCGGGGGTGCCGTTGTGACCACTGGGGCCGGGCTTGGGACGGAGGGGTCGATCATCGTCGGACATCATGGCGACGTCGCCGGACATGGTTCGTGGGCAGTGCGGAGGGGGACAGTGGGTGTCGGGAGGAAAAGAGTGGGGGTGGGGGTTGTATTTCTGAAGCTTGGAGGCCAGTTGAACAGTTGATGGTGTGACAAGTGTCAGGGGAGAAGCCAAGTGTAGTCGGACCTGCCCTAAACTTCGCCCTGACGCCCGTCCCAGCAACCACCGTCACCCGGGGCTTGCCGGAGAGACGACCACAACCAGCTCTTTCGTCTGGACAACACTGAAACGTATGTTGTATTCTGGCGACATACACCCGTACAAGTATCTGACCGAAATACAACAGATGACCACTCCTCGAGACCCCCGCCTGTTCCGTGATCCTTGGGCCAAGCGGGAGGCGTGGCGGAAACACCATGTATTCTCAAACCGGGTCATGTTTAGCAGCATGTTCCCTGGTTTCGGTGTCGCAGTCGTCGCCTTCACCACCTACGTGGTCATCGACAACTTCTTGTGGAAGGCTGAGGCGCAGGAGCACAAGCCACATCACTGAGCCCTGGATGAGCACGGTGAGTCCTTGTAACGCCTTCCTTGGGTTGGGGGACGCCGCTTATGAACGCACGGGCCTCTGCTAGTGCCACGCACGGAACCTATTCCGTCAAATTTCACTCTCATACGCGTTGCGCGAGATGAGGACCAGACCCAGAGTATCAAAGGCTACCAGCTTTCGGCCTCTCACACTACACAGTCGATGGCTTGGCTAAACATGTAGGAATACTCGTAATTGGGATATGAAGCTGTTTCGCCCGCATTTATTGCCTGCCTCGCTCTCGAGCAACATTCCGAATGACCATGCTTTCGCGATACAATGCACCTGCAACTCATCTCAGCAACATACGTCCGATTCAGATCCGTTTTGGTCATCATTGTGATCATAAAACAGCGACCATCAAGTGTGTGCCAATGCGCAGCGATACTTCGCTGTCTGTCATACCCACGGACTCGTCGGTGATAGTTGTGGTACTCTTGCAGCGGGTGAACTATTTAGTGCAGTATTGCTCTAGGGTAGTGATCTCATCCTTTAGCTGCGCAACTTCGTCTTCCCGTTTGGCAATCATGTCACGCAGGCCTGAACATGCGGTGGTTGGAACAACCAACACCTGATTCGCAACAACGCGGTCCAGCGTACTCTGAAAAAGTAACGAGACCCATGAGTAACAAGTTCGGCAACACAACCAGAAATGTTCAAATCACGTACCCTGAGATCGCGCTCAAGTCCCTCGCCGACCCTATCCCAGTCTCTCCACCACCTCCGTTTAGCCTTCTCCCACCGTCCGATAGAGTACCAGATCCCCGCCACGGCGGAGAACATACCCAGTCCAGCTGCCGTCTCAGCTTCCAATCCCAGCCCCAAACTGCCCAAAATACCGAGATGCTCCGCCCAACCGGCCCAAGCGATACTGATGCCACCCAGTACACTCCCGCTCATGCCGAGAACTGTACGTTGAGCGGACCGATGTAGCGTACTTGTGGGATATGTTAGTTGGATCCGACGTGCGTGGATCGGTTGGGTCAGGGTGGCCGGGTTTACGGCGTAGGTAGGTTGTGAGCGGAGTTGCGCGAGCGTGTTTTGGAGGACGGGAGAATGGAATGTGGACGTCTTTGGGAAAGATAATACGAGTGCATTTGCGGCTCCAGCTAGGAAGTTCTGCGTCACAGACAGACGGCCAGTCTGGAAGATGAGCTATGACAGAAGGATTTAGATGTGAGCATACATCCGCCGACCTGACAGACATACCTTATCCTCTAGACCTCTGCACCATGACCTGTCAACGCTAGCGTTGACAGTGTCTGCAATATCATCAACCTTCCACAGCATCCTCCAACCGGTCAAGAAGTCCATGGTCCCCTTGACGCCAACCCGCGCTCGCTCCAGAGATTCCTTGACCTCAGGTTTCTCTTCCGTACCTAGGACATCCGACCTGATCTTGGCCTTGAACTCCTCCATCTGACTCCGCAAACTGCTAGCCCCTTTGCGAACTCTGTCGGTCTCATACTCGACCGCCATGACCATCCTACGACACGCATACAGGGAGTCCGATACGAGGTCGAGCGCGTTTTGGGTGCGCAGAGCATTCAAGATACCGCCCTCGGTGGAATCCTTGAACGCAGCGAGGTTCTGAGAGATAGTTGCAGAGACTTCGGAGACGCGAGACTCCACGAACCCGTCCTGGTATCGTTGAACGGAGCTGGCAGACCCTGGGTCTGTGCTCAGGACGCTCAGAGCTGAGAGGGCACGCTCTGGATCCACAAATAGGACTGTGAGCGACTTCGGTGCGGATGCTTGAAGACGCTGCAGCAATGCAGATGATGCTGCTGAGGAAGACGTTACGACTAGAATGGCATTTGAGTGGGTCCACGGAATAGAAGAATCCGCAAACAGCTCGGAGAGATTGGTAGTAAAGGGATTGCAGACTATGACCGGGATGTCGGCGGAAAATAAGGGTTTGGCATGTGAAGGAGACCCCTCCGTTGTCGAGGGAGGAGGGAGTTCGTGGATCTCCACTGGTATAGGAAATTGTTGCAGCCATGAAGAGCGTACCGACAAGGTAGCTTCTCCGTCCTGGGTGGTTGAACCATAGCTTTATGGTTGTACGCGTGCATTAGCCTGACAGAGACATTCTCGAACGATAACAGGCTACTTACCGAACACGTAGACCTGCTGACTCGTCTGCATTTTTCCACCTATCCCGAACGCGTGCTTTCGCAGAGTGGGGCGCGAATGGCTCCTCCAGCAAGGCAGTGACCAACTCATTCGCTCCAGAGTACTGGTCAGTTCCGTACACTATATCCTAGTGAATAGAATCTTAGAGCAAACCATGAAGCGAACAGATTACTTACCGACAATCCGTGCGGCTCTCGCCATTTTCGACGCGCTCAGCTCAATCTGAGCGGTACTCATCATCTCTTCCCAAAACTCCAGACTCTGCGTTTCCGTGACATCTGGGCTAACTCTTGGTGGAAGAACACGGCGAACAAAGGTAGCAGTGTGGTGTAGAGTAGTCAGAGGTGTACGCGGTGAGAGTGAGTCTGTAGCAGGAGGTTGCCTAGGGGCGAGTGCTGTCGATGCCCGTTGCACTCCGGGTAAGCGGCATGCTCTTTTGCTACGACTAGTGATAGTGCGTGCATCCCGCAAGTATGTTTTAAGGCTTGGGGACCTGAGCGGGAAAGCCGAGCATGTCGGCATGAGGGTGTGGTGGCAAGTTCATGGTCTGCTTTCCGCGGTTTACATGCGCGTCATTCGTGTCAAGAACAGTAAGCATATACTCAACACCATGCATATAAGTATAGCTATCCAATTCAAACAGAAGGTAGTATTTCAGAATCACTGTTGTAATATAGTGCTACACTAGAATATGTGGGGAACATTAGAGAATAAATGCAAGAAATCCATATAAGCACCCATCGAGACCCAACTGGCCAAGCCCTTCGAATATACAGCGCTAGACATGTCCTTTCGACACCGCCGGAGACTGTGGGTGACGGTCCTCATCTTCGTCGCTCTCCTCCCCAATATCAAACAACTCTTCTCGCTCATCCCATACGTCTTCCAGTCTTGGCTTGGTAGCAGATTTCGGACCCGAACCTTGTGGGTTCGGATCTGACATTGGCAAGAGCTGTGTGCCTGCTTCAAGGTCGTCTTCCCCGTCCGACAGGGATTCAACACTTGTGTTGAGGGGCCGGTAGAGCTGGCTAATCTGGAACAAGGTTCAGCATTGGGACACAGTGACAGTGAAGAACTCTGCGGACCTCTCGCCTGCGGCGGTAGTATCGCTCCAAGTAGTACGCAACTAACAATCCAATGGATGAGCCGAGGATGTTGGCCTGTGGAGAAGAGAGTCAGAAACGTCGATCACGAGGACGTGAAATTGACCTACCACAATATCTCCAAACTGGAAACTTTTGTACTGATAGAAATGTATGAGGGCTACGGAGTAAACAGAGTGCTGATTTGTACTCACTGGCAGAAGGGACTGAATGAATTCGCTGACAATCCCACCCAGAATGAAACATACGAAGCCAGTGAAGATGAGCGGTGACCTGCGCCAGAACCATATCCTTCGTGCATCCCTTCATGCCCATAGCAATGTCAGGAACGGCAGCACAACAAGAACAAATCCACTCACTCCTCCACGTCGAAGATGAAATAGAACACGCCTGTTGCAAGCATCAGACAGAAGAAATGCAGTAGTTTGTCGTTTATGGGAAGGCCATGAGTGAAGTTCGTGAAGCCTAGGAATGCCAGTAACAGCATGATGAGCATGGTAAAGAAAATAAACCACTGCGAATACATGGTCAATCGCCTTGTGACGGGAACACGAGCTCTGAAAGTGACGTACTGGTCTCAGCCGCACTGGCACGTCATAGATGGGGATTTTGAGGTGGTACGACCGCATAACAGCTTTGTTGGACTTTCGAATATGCTTTCGCACTTTCTTGGTCGCCCGTCGCCACACAGGTTCTTTGGTCTCCCCCGAGAAGTTAGGAAGGCCCATCATGTTGTACGTGTTTCACTAGAGAGAATAGGATGTAGATGGCATGCTAGAACAGAAAGAAAAGATACACTTACCAGCGTGCGGATTATGTTGGGAGGGTTCAGTGCATCATACGCGGTTACGAGGACGCTGTAGTCACTGTCGGCCGGTGGGCGATGAGAGGTGGCTGACCGGCGAGCGGGCAGTCATGGTTTGAAGCGGCAGTCATCGGCATTTTGTCAGCAAGCTCATCGAATCTTATCTTATCTGTCAAACTGCTAAGCTCGACTCAGGCACAGATCTTTCGAACGAACTTGTTGTCTCAAATCGCAATTGCACAAGCTGCAGAAACACCGTCAAGGCTTTACCAGTATCAACGTTCTTCCTGACGTAACGTCCTTCAAATATTGCCACAGTGTGTCCGCTCTGGAAAGTCGAAGCGTACGTGCATACGGCCAACGTCGCCGCCTCGTCATATCCATCCGTCACTGTATCATATACTTACCACTATTTCCACTTTTCAGAGCGTATGTAGGATGCAAAAGTATTAACATATATACGTTAAACCATGTCGCGTATACTTCGAAGTATGTGATGACACCCAGCGTCGCAGTTTTCTTTGCCGATGCATTGTTCAACCTCGCGATGGCCGTTAGATGGTCACTGAACGAGGGGACAAGCATGGCGTACAATGGAAGTGGATCAGATACATGCACACTCTGGCTCATATTTGGACAATTCCAGTTGCCTCACGACGATGGCTCCAACACCCCCGCGCCCTTTTCCGAACGAAGGCATCCTCATTCCACAACGAAACTGTGAGCACACCGTATGTATTACCATCGTCGTACCGGATTCTCTTGACCTCATGCTCAGTGCCAGATGCACTTTTGACTAATCGTGCTCGCATAGGATCGAAATTGCTGAATATGTGATCAACGTGTATAACGACTGTCAATAGCATGGAGCCGCATGGTTCGTGGTACCGAGGGCCTGCACCTATAAAGTAAAAGAGGTCTTTACCTGTACAACACAAGCCCTCCTCCACAGTACTCGCACTTCCAACACCAAGCAACCATGTCTTTCACTCTCAAACCCGGAAAGTACATCATTACTTCCGTTCTCTCCAACAATGGCATCGGCCGCTACTCCCGAGAGGACATGTCTTTACTGCCGAAGAACATATATCATCTTACGTCTGACCAGAAGCCCGCTGTGGTACGTTCATCGGGTTTCATTCTGTAGTGTTAGCATACTCATATTCCATCTCTATTTCAAGTGGGATGTCAACATGTCCGGAGATGGATATATCTTGACTGCAAATGGTCCTGGAAGGTCTGGACATGCCGCTTGCATAGATGACAAGTTGTTCGCCGTTCTGTTGGACTTCCCTGCCCCCGACAGGTGGAGAATCATTCCCTCCGGGAGCGATGGACCAGGCTGCTACGTGTAACTCTGCTTCCGTATTTCATCCAATTCAAGTTTCTCGACTGACAAATTCTCTAGTATCGCTCAAACGACGGGAAGGAGTGGCTGGGTTGTTGAAGGGAATGCGGATGATTTGACTCAGGTCAGCTCATACAATTGATTTTTCGACTATAAGTTTTGACATGTACTTCTGTCAGATCGTGCTCAAGCCTTTGCTTATGACTCCGAGCGAACCGCCGCACTATCCTCCCTTCCAAGTGTTCAAATTCACTCGTGTCGACCGTGCTTGATACGGAGTGGTGAATGGAGGCCTTCGATTTCGATCATGCTTGTGCACGTCTTGGGTGCCGTCGCCTTCTAACTGCATCTGTAACGAGCCACGAATTTGGAGGACCCCTTTTACAATTTCTGTTCGCGTCCATGTAATGTATCTCGTCCATTGG
This sequence comes from Antrodiella citrinella, assembly GCA_004802725.1. Classification (NCBI taxonomy): domain Eukaryota; kingdom Fungi; phylum Basidiomycota; class Agaricomycetes; order Polyporales; family Steccherinaceae; genus Antrodiella; species Antrodiella citrinella. The sequence goes on along the minus strand of SGPM01000160.1, from coordinate 19,803 downwards.
TATTTTCATTGTAAACGAGAATGAACCATGAGGTAGTCCTGTGTCTTGACCTGTCCTTCGCGGAGTCTGAGAAAGTCTAAGATGCTTTCTGCTTCTACTAGGCGGCGCGATGAGATCGATTGCAGCGCAACTTCCAAATCGAACCTAGAAGTTGCGCCTTGAACTTGTGCAGACATGTCAGCATCCTCCGAATCAGAGCCCAAATCCCCACTTTCAAAATTCTCATCTTGTAAATTCCCAGATGCGCTCATCAAATTGGGTGTACCCATCATGGCACTATGCAATCTCCATCGGACTCTTTGACTACTCTTTGACGACCTCGAATTTGCGGGAAAGCGTAGTACTAGTATATACTAATAGTGCAAATGGTGATACAGTACAACAAATCATCTACTAGGTAGTGATATCAACTCTACGAGCCTTCCACTGCTTCTCCAAGTCCACCAGTGCATCGATAGTATCAAGGATAGTGGTCTCCCACGGCGTCACATCCAATCCAAGAACCTCATTAAGACGCTTATTGTCGACTACCTGCTTGACCTTGACAGGCAAGTTGGCCTTCTGGGAGGCGGGGATGTGGCTGGCCAACTCGGGTCGCTTCGTGGCGACGAGCTCAGCGATGTCAGAGAGCTGCCTCCAGTTGCCTGAAATCAGGATGCGCTTGCGGCCGACCTTGGAAGCGGGAGGTGCCTTGAGGGCGGCGACGAGGGCACGAGCGACGTCGCGGACGTCCACGAGAAAAGGGGACATGGGAGAAGCACCCGACGGCTGGATGAGGCCCCAGAGCATGCGAGTTGAGCTGAGGGACAGCGCGTTGAAGGTATTTCCTTCGAAGGGGGATCTGTGTCCCGGTGCGAATGGCCCGTAGAAGAAAGGCGGGTTGACTGGAGATCGGTACAGAAGATCAGTTCGAAAGTGATGTATGCGCAGATATAGACGCACCAGTGGCCAACTCGATGTGGGGGTGTTGATCAACGAATTCCCACACAGCACGCTCAGACAAAACCTTCTCAGCGACGTAAACGGAGAAACCATCCACATCCTTGTTGCTCAAGATTTCCTCCTTGTTGATCGACACCCAATCTGAATGAAGTGGTCAGGGTGCGCAATACGAGGCACGTAGTAATATGAAAGCCCACCTTGATCGGTCACTGGCGTGAATTCTCCCTTGGTAAATCCGGTAGTGACAGCCGCGATGCTGCTGACGTATCCGAAGTTCTTGATACCAGCTTGTTCAGCTTGCTTGAGAACGTTGACACTGCCGTCTACGGACACCTGGTATGTAACAAGTTGATCTCGAGTCGTCGAAGTAATGGTGCAAATCACTCACGCTGATGGCTATTTCAGCATTGGGTTCCCTGTAAGCGAGAGGAGCCGCAAGGTGGATGACGGCGTCGACACCTACATAAGCGGGGTACTTAGAATCAGCACTCCGGATTGCCCAAACAAAGTACCGCGTAGGCTCACCTTTGAACGCCTCAGGATGGGTACCGTGGACAAGATCGTCCCACGCGATGATCTCAACAGCATCGCCGTACACTGCGAACGCTTTCTTGTTGTTAAGGACCTTAGCCGAGCGGACGGTTCTATTACGATGAAGAGATGTCAGTGAGTTGCAGTACACTCGATAGATAATCTAATGGCTTACCCCCGAACACGGTATCCTGCGACGACAAGCTGATCTACCACGTGGGATCCGAGGTATCCAGAGACTCCAGTAACCTGAGAGAGACGACAGTTAACACCGGTTCGAGTGAAGGGGATCTTGGACAAAGTCAGGACTTACCAAAACGAGGCTCTTCTGCGACATGGTTGGTGTAGTACAACACTGAAGTGTCGTATGCATTGAAGTCGTTGAAGATGTTGAATACATTCAGCTTGAAGCCTATATTGGTACCGTAGACCCTCTCTGTCATCGCCGTTCTTATGGTACTCGCTCACCAGACACTGATTGGTGCTTCATAAGGCCTCCGGGCTGAGTCAGGGAGCATAGACACTAGCGCTTGTCGGCCTTACACTTATTTTTGTTCGCGCATATGCGATATATCTCGTTCGTTGGTACTTTCCCCATAAAAATACTGGACCATGCTGCGGTGGTCCCTTTTCTTGACTCGCGGAGTCTGAGACAGTATGAGACAGTCTTGAGGTGCTGCACCAACTTGAAGTTCTAGGTGGCGCGAAGAGATCGATCGCAGCGCCACTTCCAAATCGAACCCACTGCAAACTGCAAGGTGCACCTCAAACTTGTTCAGACATGTCAGCATTCTCCGAGTCAGAGCCCAAATCCCTACTTTCAAAGTTCTCATCCTGCGAGCTCTCGGATGCGCTCATCAAATTGGGTGTGCCCAACGGAGGCTACATACCCGATATTACCATGCAATCCCCTTCGGACTCGGAGTCTTTGACGACTCGGATTTGCGGGAAAGCGTATACAGTGCAAATGGTCATGTCCGGAGACAAGTCTGCTCCAACATTGTCCACGCACTTCGCAGACACCATACCCGCAGACAGCGTCGTCGTCATCGACGCCCCTTCTCGTGCAGTACCCTCTCTTACACTTTTACCCGCTCTACCCCCACTCACACCTCGCGTTCACGTTCACAGAAGCGAAGAACGCGGTCTGGGGCGGGCTGATGACTGCGCGTGCACAAGAGTGCTCTGCGCAGGGAGTCGTCATCTCCGGTCGCTGCAGGGACCTGCAGGAGCACCACGACGCAGAATTCCCCGTCTTCGCGCGGGGCCGCTCGACGCTCGGCCAGTCGCCGTTCACGCGTCCGTCCGCCGTGAACGTGCCGTTGACGATCGGTGTCGCCGACGCGTACGCGTATCCCAATGATACTTTTCCCCCGACCACGGTGAACCCCGGCGATTGGATCGTGGCGGACGTGGACGGGGTGGTATGTGTGCCGGAGGAGTTGGTGCAGAAGGTTATAGAATTGGCGACGCAGGGACAGGAGGTGGATAAAAAGTGTTTCAGTGATATTCAAGCCGGGAAGACTGTGCAAGAGGCCTTTAAGTTACACAGAGGAAAGTGATCAACCCGTTTACTATAATTGTATCATTGAATGCTCGATGAGCTCTTCTCTGTCACAACCGTAGGTGTTCAATATGTATATGTAGACAAGTGTATGAACAGTGCGACAACGCAACAAAGCGAATTGCAAGTGAAACAGAGACATCAGAGGAGATACAAATGGGAATGGATACAGAACACCCGTCTAGTCCCTTATTGACCTTAAAAGATAGGTAGTCGAAATTTGGATACACAAAAACACTCATACATTCGACGTTGTGGTGTGCTTCTCTTCAATATCAAATGAAGTCCGTGGCTTCAGATGCCGTTCGTCTTGTTCGGTTTGCACTTGACGTGGTGCGGGGGTATAAACTCAGGAGCTTGCCTGACACCTCTCTCACTGCGAAATAAGTGTCAGTACACAACGACATAGAGCACGATCTAGACGTACATCTCATCCACAGCGACCATGAGATCGTAGTTAATTTCTTGACTGACGACAGAGTCGAACTTGTACGCAGGGTGGGAACGTACGAAGTTCCTGATCCATGTGGCCGGTGTTTGCAGAGCACCTGTACGTAGCCGACTGAGAAACATACTTCTGGACAAAGGAAAGACAGACGCACCGCTCGCTCTGCGCTTGATGAGATCCAAGTACTCATCAATCCTGTGCCGCTCAGTCTCACTAATATCAATAGTCTCCAAATACGCATAAATTAGCTGAATGAGACCAGGGAACGCCTCGCCCTACGACCACAAGTGTCAGCACACCGCTCAATCGTAAAGAACGGGGGGAACAAACCTTCCCATTGAATATCTCATTCAAAGAATATTCGTCATACTCATCGTCAATAGGCCCAAGCTCATGTCCAGCATCTGGTTTCGGCGCCGGGGCAAAACAGTTGCCAAGCTTCTTGGATTTCGGTCTAGGAATAGCGTGCCCTGTTGGATCGATAGGAGAGGAAGCTCCGGACGAATTGGGTGTTGATAATGGAGAGGGTACGCCCGGTGGGAAAACTTCTTTGCGGAAGAAGAATTTCTCGGTGTTCACTGCGTCTCGGCGTTGAGATCGGGCCATGTTCTCGTCCACCTACGGAGACAACGACGTTGAGGAGGCGTTGAACGGATATGAGAGAAAGGTGTTTACCTTAGATATAGGAACGTAAAGATTAAGACTGTAGTTGAGGATAGCCCGCGAAAGTAGAACGACGAATACCGCAAATGCAGCATTCTCGAAGTCGGTCGGTTGCACCTCCATCGACCGGAACTCAACGCGCCAACCAATCGGCGAGTTGACCGGAGGCGGCTTGAAGCGGACTGTTTGCCAGTTGGTAGATTGTATGTTCTAAATCACAGTTTCATCAGCGATACGAACCAAATAGCGAATAGTGGAGGACATACTTCAAAATGATCGTTGCTAGTCTTGTCGTCTTGGTGTATAGTCTCCGAAAATATTACAATGGGGTCGCGGATAAATAGATGAGAAATGTGCTTCGCCAACGCTGCGTCAATGCCTGAAGGAGAGTTCGTAAATGAATCCAAGTATGAGGAATATGAGGTCACTGACCATGCTCCTGCAATCTCCCGAAGATCGCTTCGTCAAATGGAGCTTCTATGTCGTTATACTCCGGTCGATTCAGCCACTCGTCCGATATGTACAGACTTACGCTGCCATATCGAGACTTCGGTATCCGGAACCTGTTCTCCTTCAGAGGCTGGTGTGAGTGAACGACACACAGTCAATAACTGGAAGCCGAAAGAAGCAGGACAGCTGACCTTCAGTCCTCTCTCCTCTTCCGTACGGTCATCCACACTAGCCGCAACGACATCCCATCGGCAATCAACATCAGCGATGTACCCGCGCCAGAGTGGACTGGCTGCAGTCAAAGCAAGCTAGGGAGAGGAGGTCACGCGCATGCTTCATACGGTCGGAGCTAATAACTCACCATGATGGGCGCAATGGGAACAAGGGCATCATAGAGTCGCCGCGCATGAGTGATGTTACATGACTGGAATGTCAGCTGCAAACAGCTACATCCCATGCCGAATCCCATGGCATCCATGTAGATGTGGTCAAGGAGTGCCGCGCCTTGTCTTGCCTCTACCGACAATATATCTTGTGAGTAATTGAACAAGACGGAACCCCGATGCACGTACCTGGATCCTCCGAGTAGATACTCCGCTGCCATGGAATAGTGGGATCAACGAACGGACGTGGCGTACGGTCATCAATGAACAACGGTAAGTTGATCGCGACTTTGGATCCTCTGCGTCTACGAATATTCGCTGTAAGAGTTCTGGACGCAAGTGAATCAGGTTCAGTATTTCGGTTTGAAAAGATGTCACCAACGGGAAACGTGCATGGGGATTTGTGAGCTCTTCGGGCACAAATAGACTGTGACTGGACACTGCATCCTTCGGATCGTAGTAGGGCTCAGTAAAAACACCCTTTGCGCCCAACCGAGGATATGAGGTCATAGTCAATGGTACCTCGTTCGGCTTTAGGTACTTGCGTGCCAGATGCCGCCTTCCAGAAACAGATCAAATCCACGTGTATACGAGACGAATGCACTTTCGTACCGGTAACGCATATTCTCCTCCACCGATAAAACATCGCGTACTTCGCCAGTGTACGGAGAGCCAGGGGTGGATTCGAGCATGAAACGGCCATACTCGGGATGGAAGGTGGGTACGCTTGCTCTGCGATTGTGGCGAGATAAGTTCATACCCTGAAGACAGTCGACCGAACACTCACTGGTCTTCAGAATCGGCAGCAATGTCGTTCACGATAGACTGAAGCTTTGCGAGGATTTCGGTTTGCCTCAGAGATAGTTTGGCGTTCTTGTCCTCGTTGTCGAACGCGACGACCATGTATTCGACCTTGGTGATAAGACGATCACATTGAACTGCGATGATCCCGCACAGCGTCAAACGAAGAATACGATACCTCATCTCCCCAGAGAAGTTCATCTCCGTACCTATCCTTGAGGTTGTCCCAGATATGCAAGAATTGGGTGATACCATGTGTCCTGACGTGATCTGCGTACTGTTTTGCGTCATCCCAAGCGAGGGGCGTTCCGAGGTAGAGCAGCCCCATTCCTAGGCCGTACGAGGAGAAAGCGGTCTAGGGAACGTCTTTGGGCGTTGAGAGAGGGTACGGGGGCTCGGAAGGAGGAGGAGAAGAGGAGAAAAGTGGACAGGCCGGACAAAAAAGAGGAAGGGGGTATATTATGATGTCGGCAGAGGCTGGTGAGAGACTGCGAAAGCGGTGTAGTCGAGAAAGGTCTTGAGGTGCATGCAGAACTTGAGAGTCCTTGTCTTACTCAGCCGGCCAAAATATCTTGAAACGGAACACCGAACAACTGTGCTCTCCGGTCCGGTCAGGCTGATCTATCGATTGTCTGTCTTCTACCTTTCCGGTCCAACCAAGAACGAAAGACCTACGTATACCGTTCGGGGAACGTGCCTTCATCAAATACTAGCGTACTATTCCACGGTGTGCCCGGTATTTGTTTCAACGATGTCCTCGAATCGGGAAATGCAGCAGATCCTAGTTGTGGCGCTCGCTACTCGCCCCCCACTTATGGATATCGTTTAACTGCGTATGTCTAGACAAATTGCGAACTGTCAAGGCAGCCAGCATATAGACCGTTCGGAGGGCTATCTGTCATGTCCAGCGATGCGTCCCCGTACCGAATTGTCATTCATAAGTTTGCCCTACAGCTTCCGACCGTCGACGCGTCGCGGCCGGCTGCGATTCCTAAATCTCCAAGCAAGCTTAGATGCAAACAGATTCTACTACCGAAGCATTCGACTGTTGACTACAGTAATAGTCACCAACGGACTTCTGAGACGACCGCGGGAAACTCGTGAAACGAATAGTTCACATAAGCATGTAACAAGGTCGTGTCAGAGCGTATTCGCCTCGTGTCAAAAAGGTGCATACGTATTCACACTGCGTACGTGAAGAACTCGAGCTCTAAAGTACAAATGCAGTTGACAATGCACGAAGGTATGACAAGATGCACCGATGCTGAATCCTGCAAAGTAGCTCAAGTTGGAGGCATGAATGGGGAGAGGACGAATACAAAGAACCCATTGCCCACACGCACGGTACCGAGAAGAAGAGTAGGGTGTACTGCCGACCTTCTGCAGCACAGACACCGTCTGTGCCGTGAGTGTTCCGCGTGAAGTCGCACGCGCCTCCAACCTTGCGTAGAGGCATTTTCGCAACGCAACGAAGTATCCTATACAATTGGCCGGACAACGATGACGTCGACTGTCAACCGTTACTGCCATTGGTTGCCCACTTCAGTAATATCTTCAACGCAAGCAGGACGTGTCGCAATGCACGGGTCCACGCTTCTTCCTGACTGAATTGTACCTTGACAGAGGCTTCTCCGATTTTGTCTTTGACAATCCTGGCAACAAGAGAAGCAGAAATAGCACGGTCAGTATCCGGTTGCAAACAAAGCGGTGTGCGATGACTGACTGGTGGGGGAAGTCCACGTGGGGATCCTGGGATCTAACATAATCAATCAATTGCTTGAGACAGTCCAAGAAAGCCACCATTGCAAAGTCGAATCGTCGATTATGAAGCAGACGACCGAGGTGAAGGTCACCTGATCCATATAGTTCGTAAGTGGCCTTGTCGCCCGTTGTTCTCTCTATCCGTGAGAAAGAACCCATAGGAACAAGACGGTAGCTGCAGGAACGACGATTCAAAATCACTGACTGACAAAGAGAATGAAAGGTACACACTTCTCAAACGTATAATCAAGCTTTCTCGCTATGGTATAGAGCAGGAGTAACGTTTGTCCCCAGGCAGCATTGATCTCAGCCCATTCAACCTGCAGTGATGTGAGATTGTCTGATAATCGGGATTGAGCTAGCACATACCGGGACGCCAGGAACCCTCCCCAGACGAAGACCATTGATGGTACCAAACACACCGTCATGTCCAATGCAAAATGCGTCATTGTAAACATTCGTCCGTTCTAGCTTCTCCAATGTAGCCAAATCCGCGGCGTACGCTGCTCGCAGAGCGGCCAGCTGAGAAGCCTGCTCGGCAGACTTCAGAAGATGCGCATTGTGTACACGCCAAAACCTGCACGACATCGTCAGCGAACCCAACAGACAAAAATAAAATGAAGTGCGCGATACTGACTCGGCTTCTTCCTCCTCGAGCGCTTTCTCCTCTAACTCCAAAGATCTCAGTTCTTGTTCCAGTTGTGCGCGCTCGGATTCAGCAGCTTTGAGCTGATCAATGGCAAAGTGCTCCTCCTCCTTCAGTTTCTCAATCTTCTGTTCCACCTCATCTTTACTCGGGCCGTCCTTTTCCCTGTCCGCTTCCTTCCTAACCTCTTTCTCGAATGCAATGTATCCATCTCGCTCCTTCTTCGTTTCCTCGAGCTGGCGGGTTAGGTTGGATAGAAGGATATGCGTGCATTCCGCACAAAGAGGATGATCGAGTTCGGTGCGGCTCGAGAGCAAATTGAACAGCCGTGTCGTAGATCCTAAATGATGGGACAGTGGGGAAGGATTTGGCTGATGCACGTCTTCCTGCGGGGGAGGCGTTCGAGCCGCGGGAGGAATATTCTGCCGAGATTTAGCCACAGAACCCTTCTTTGCGTGAGAAGGGGAGGGAAGAGGGGATGGAATGTTGCGTATGACTGAATCCTGCAATAGCACAAAGGACTCGTTTGGTTGGACGGGAGAACGCGTTGCAGGATGTTTCCCTTGCAAGGGGGACGTCGGAGAAGACGCTGCTCCTTTGCTTAGCCGCTGCCGGGCAATTCTTAGAGAGGCGGAAGGTGAATTGGAATTCTTGTCGAGTTCGGCGAGTCGTGATTGAGGGGCTGCAACTGGTGGCAACGAAGCCGCTATCATATCATACGCAGACGGCGACAAGTCCACCAGAGATGCATCCAACTAATACCTGCAGGCGTCAGCTCAGTGCGCTGAAGCTGTCTCACAAGGACATACCTGCAGGGGGTGCTTGCATTGCTGACAAACAAAATTCATGGCGACCGTTGGAGTTCCTCACTTGCCTGAAAGACTGGTCTGATGTTAGTTGAATAGTATCGATATGAGCATGAAATGTGTTCAGAATGGCGACAACGACGTACCATGGATGATAGTGGTACAACACGAAGCCGCAGCAACGCCGTTGTGGCACACCGTGGAGACGAAGCGCCCGTCAGTTACAGCCCGCATTTGGCAATGCCACGCAAGATGGATCTCAGATCACGCTTGGTTGTCGTGAACGGCTCAACTTGAACTTGCTCTTCGTCTTCAATATTTGGAATCCCAGTTTAGCATGTTTCTACGTCGGTGGTGTCTCTCGCGTACTTTCTGCCTGGAATCCACTTCGCATGCCCCAAAGCCTTCGACCTTTTCATACCAATACCACAACCCTTCAAGCATGACCTAGTTCTCGTAGAGTCTTGGTACTCCGATTCAGAAATGCAGCTACGTTGGAGTTCGATTATGGTGAGTCATTTGACTATCCGGTGCGGCTTGGCTTCAGCACCTGCTTACAACGTGGATGACGCAGGTGTTTTCAACATATGAAAACGCGTGTCTCTCATTTGTTGTACATGTCATTGGTGATACGGTTTCGTGTGATTCAAGTTAATTGTGACCATCGCGTTTGGCTAGACCTCGGCCTTCGGTTCAAGCAGCTCAACATGCTCCGGTTCTCCGTTAGACTCTTACCAGCCAGTGGCCGTCGATCATGTGTTTAGCGTTGCTCGACCTCGGCCTCACTCCGCTTAGCGCAAAGTCTGTGCTGGTTGCCAGCAACTTCTGTGATGCTCCCTTTCCGCCCTCTTCCTTCCAAAGTGAGCAAAATCTTCTAGTTTCAATGCACTGATGTCAACGATACTCATCGCGTGCTGTCTACGTTTTTGGAACCCTGCGTGGATCTGCATCCTCGTGTGTGTAATGATTGCGTGCAGGAAGCGCACTGGTCACCACTTGATGGGTGTGTCGTGCCACACATCGCTCACTTATAAACTCTGCTGAAGGGTGAAATATCTGCACCGCTAGTAAATGACCAGCTCTCTCACAGATACTGCAGGACCAGAACTCAGGTGAGAATCTTGTCGATTCATCAAATTGAACTTTCCCTGAATGCATTCTTCGCTTTACTGTACCGTCAGACATGGCAACACGACTCTTCGCACTTATAGTTGGCATCGACAAATACAAGTCCGGCAATATCTGGGATCTCGAGACCTGCGTTGACGATGCTCACGTGATGAAACGCTGGCTCACTCACGATCTTCACGTTCCTCGCAGTCAGGTATCCCTCCTCACAAATGAGCGAGCCACGCAGCGCGGTATCGAGGAGAGTTTTATGTCCCATCTCGTCAACAACTCGACAATCGAACGCGGTGACGCCATCCTCATCTATTTCGCCGGACATGGAAGTAGCATACGTGCTCCTCGAGGCTGGTTTGAAGACGGGTCTAAGGATGTGGAAGTCATATGCCCTTACGACCATGACATCAAACACTCAACAGGTCGCGTTGCTGGGATCTCTGACAGGTCTTTGCACGCCATGCTCAAGGATCTGTCTGATGTCAAAGGCAACAACATCACCCTCATTCTCGACTGTTCTTTTTCTGCTCCTACTTCTCGCGTTGCATTGCGGGAGCGACGTCATAGCCGTTGGACACCCACAGCCAAGGCCTCTCCGGAAGACCTCCATACTGGCCTGTGGAGGAATAACTTGACGGGATCTCCTAGTCAGAAACCCGTTCGTGGGTTTGCAAGGGTTGGCTACGACTCGCACGTCGTTCTCGCTGCCTGCGGCCATGGGCAAAGCGCCATCGAGAGCAAGGGTGGAGGAAACTTCACCCGCGCCCTCATCACTGCAAAGGATGCGCATGCGATCCATCGCAAGACATACGTAGACCTCACAAACGACATACAAGCAGTTCTAGGAGAGGAACAGCACCCGGTCTGCGTTGGGAACCACAAACAGCGCATCCTTTTCCAAGGCCTTCCTTTCTCTCCTGACGCTCGCTATATCTCCACAGACAGCTTCGGCAACGGCAAGCTACGCGTCGATGCAGGTGCCATTCACGGTGTGTCAGAAGGGACGGAGTTCAGTCTCCATGATCACAACTGCCGCGGGTCGCGCAACCCTTCCACTGCCTCCTTAGTCGCAGTTGAGGTACACCCCACATGGTGCCTCGCTCGCTCAAAGTCTCAAGGAAAGTCGAATTTCCGCGGGGGATGGGCTCAGATCACACGCTGGAACAACCGCAGCCCATTTCGGGTTCACATCCGTCGCTCCCTTTTCTCGCTGTTTAGGAGATGTCGTCTGACGCGCGAGATCCCACGCACAAGCCCTGACGGAGAGCAGAACCGTCCAGGTGTCAACATGCTTCGCGTCAGAACCGCTTCGCAAGCCGACATTTCTGTGAAGCTGCAGCGACGCGAGATGATCGTCGAACGTCACGATGCGACCGTTGCCTCGAATTGTCGTAGGATCATCAAGCTATCCAGCGAGCAGACGAGCACCGACCTCCGCATCCTCGATGCTGCCGCTCATTTCCACCTCCATCTCCATCGCAAGAACCCCCAAACGCCATTGCTGGGTTTGGTCACAATGGCACTCTACCGTCTCGACTCGAGCTCGTGGACCCGTGTCAGTGGGAACCTCCTTGTGGACGGTCGAGCAGAGATCGTCGACGACGAAAAAAACTCCATCTACTCCGTTGTCCTGCACAACTACTCCGACGTCGATCTTTGGCCATACTTGGCGTACATGGATGCCAGCGGGTATGGCATCAACATGATCTACCACCCCGATTCCGGGGCCTCCGTCCCTCCCCTTCAGAAGCACAGTCACCTCGTCATTGGCTCAGGCAGCATTGACTCCGAGGCGCTGTCCTTCACATTGGCGAACGGCGCAGAAAATGGGGCAGGTTTCCTCAAACTCTTCGTATGCTCCGAGTTCACTCCTATGACTTTCATTGAACAAGGTCCACCCACTGCTGCGCCCATATCCCCGACCGCGCCTTCTGGCAGGGCAGGTCAGTCATCTCGCACTGAACTATGGGACTCCATCGTGGCGTGTGTCACAGTGGTTCGCAAGCAGCAATAGGTTTCACAGCTTTACCTATGCTCGCACTTTCTATGTATTTCTCTCACATCAGCTCTCATTCCAACTCGCACCTACATTATTCCACCATCTTCGCTGTTGTATCTATAGAGCACTCTGAATCATTTATATACCCTGTAACTATCGGATATCTTCGAATTCCCCGTCTTAGATTAGATGACCATGTTGTATTTAGAGTTTATCCTTGACCGCAATGAACAAGCATGTCATAAGCTGCAGCTTGGCGTAATGTGTACAAAAACTTGGCTTCATACGAGGAGGGCTTAGCTTCATACTGAGCAGGCTTGGCATATGAGAAGCGTGCTCGTCATAGAAGATCGGCGGGACCCCTGCGGCCCTCTCGGGAGCAGCAAGAGGCCAATATGGTCGAGCAAAGAGAGAACCCGAGTTTCATGGACGCCACACAGATATTAAATCCATGCTTTCACCTCTTCAGGAACTTCACAATCCTACATTCCAGTACCAAGAGCTAGGCATCTGTAAGAGCTACTCTGTCCGCCCCCTCACGCCTGCAGCACCGCCCCGTATTTTCCTCTTCCTAAACATACCGGAAGGCGCAGCCGCCGTTGAGGGTTCTGCCTCCTCGGATTTGACAGCAGGTGTAGACCCTTCTTCCGTCTTTACCACTTCGAGGGTCTTCGCGATGTCGGAAAGTACGGCATGTTCGAGGCTTTCCACTGGGGGTTCCTGCACGAGCGGTATGGATGTATGACTATCGATAGCACTATTCGGAGCCACGGCCTCTCCAGACTCGCGCTCTTTGTCAGGTTCGGCACCTGGTTTGTTCCATCCTCGAGCCGACCACTTGATGGGACCCAAACTGGCTGGTGTCGAAGCTGAGGTAGATGCGTTGTCCACTGACGCGTCCTCTTTCTTCGTCTTGAGTTTGATGGGTATAACGCCCGGGTCGTATATATCTCCTAGCCCTCCAATTTTCTTCCGCCGCAGCTTGAATGTGCGGGTATCTTCTTCGTCTGCGAATAGAAATGTCTCCAATGCCCTCTTCTGGCCTACTTCAGGTTCCACCTGAGCAGCAGACGACGAGGCAACAGCACCTGTTGTGCCAGAATCGCCATCTGTTGCAACGAACTCCCAATCACTCGCTATCACACCCTCTGTCCGTCGACGCTCAGCCTCCGCCTCGATTCGGGCTGCATCAGGGTCCGTGTAGCCCAGAGAAGCGGCGGTAGAATAGTTGTCGTATACATTCGACGACCTGGTCGGCTTAGCAGCTTCTTCCTTCTTTGGAGGAGGAAGGGTACTACTGCTTCCAGGTTTCACGAGCCCAGCATCAACATCACGAGCGAATGCTGCTTGAGCCGCCTGTTTATGTCTATCATGAGTTTCACAGTAGACATTTAGGTGCTCAAGTCATGCGTACCTGTTCCACCCTGACCATATCCCTCTTCTCCTCCTCCAAGTCCTGCTTTCGCTTCTCTCCCGTCTTGTAAAGCCCTCTGACGAATCTTTCAACATTTCCCTTGTGCCGCAGACCGTTCTCGTGATGCGATCGTGAGGGCGCGTCATCCGCGATGTAGACATTGCAGTACTTGCAAAAGTACTTCTTCTTAGATACCCAGTATTCACTCATGACGATAAAGGTGGTTCTGAGAATTTGGAGGGGATGGAGGTACTGGATAAGACGTAAGACTCCCTGGAGTTCACAAACAACTACAACCGTGTTATTATGTAAGCGTTTAAACGTAAAGTTCTTTGAGCGATAGCAGTTAGATGTATACATCGGTATCCAAGTACATATTGCACGGTATAAAACACCCCAATAGATAATGTCCCAATACACGTACTTGCCATCGTCATCGTTTCGTTTGCTTGCTGCTAGGCCGCTTATCCGGAACCTTCTTGTGAGTGCCGGTCGGTCTCAGACTGATGCTGGACTTGTCTGCTGAAGCCATTGCTTGCGCCTCCCTAATGGCACCTTTGCTAAGACAGAAATCGATATGAGCGTTGAAGTCACGATTGTCCACCTGCATTATCTTGGAGCAAAGAGGACACGTTTGCATCTCACGTCCATCTGGTGGTTCTTCGGCTCGGTCTTTCCCCTTCATTGACACAAAGGACGAGCCACGTTTGCGTGGCTCAGTACTGGAACTCGAAGACTGGGGCTTGAGATACGCAACATGCGAGCTTGTCCCCTGACTGCTTGACGTGGAGGCTGGTGCAGACACCGGCGGCCTTTGTCTTACAGGCTTAGTTCCATCGCTCGACGATTCAGGCTTGATGGTGGAATTGCCCGAATATTCCGGCGCGTCAGGATCGAGCTCTTCGTGTGCAAGGTATCCAGGCATAGACTCCTCAAACCCATCTTGGCTCAAAGTGGGCTCGTCTTCATCCGGCGTAGCAGATCTGCGACGCTTCCGTGGGGAAGACGGCCCTGCGTCTACCGAGTCAAAGAACTGCTTGGAATTCAGTATTAAATTGGTACGGAAGTAAGTGGAGACGCACACGTTTGATACTCCCTGGTTGCTTATCCGCGTCCACGCGAAGATCCCTGAGTTTGGTTACGCGCAACCCTATTAGGCGAAGCTTTAGCGGAAACTCAGGCAAGAGTAGCTCTTTCCCTATCTGCGGTGAGTCAAATATGTTCAGGGCCAGCTTCGGGAAAATATGCAGACCGCATACCGAGAAAAGATGTTCTTTCTTCGTAGAAATCCACCTGTCGAAAGACTTGGCCCGGGTGAAGACTTGGAAAAAGTCAATCACTGCGGAGATGGCTGGGATCAAGGAAGAACATACCTTGATAAGTGTCCAACTTGTACTTCAACGTCACTGTTTTCCCTGTCCACCCTCCACCTTCCATATCAGCTTCAAGCTCAGCCGCCACTTCTTCGAGCTTCTTCAATATTTTCTCTTTCGAGTCTATTGCAGTGAAAGTGCTGAATTCGAGCGTTCGTATCAGTAACAGGTTTCAGGAATGTCACTTCAGTCACGAGCCACTTACCGCTCAGCACCTACACTCTTCCTTTCCTCTCGTTGACCAGGCTGGACAACGTTAGAGGCTATTCCTAGGTATGTTTGAAGGAGGAAATGTAGTCCGAACTGCTTGTCCATAAGGCACAACGTGCCTCGGTGAGTGAAAATGTCGCCACATGTCTAAGGGCAAACGACATTCAGACAACAACATACACCAGAAGAGAGTATTGATACCTTGATACCAATGGACTCTAGAAGGCGTTCATTGACGCGACCTACGCCTGGAACCTTTCGGATAGAGAGGTCATGCATGAAAGCCTTGACAGATCGTGGGTCAAAATCAAGTTGGAATTGTCCGTTCGGTTTGTTCTATTTAGCGCTCTCAGTACTCGGTTCAATCGACAGGAAGTCACGCACTTTGTCTGAACATATCTACTCTCCACCGTGAGTGCTTGACGATACAAGAGATATTCTGTAAATTACCTTTGCAAGCAACTAGAATGCTTCGATCAGTAAAGTGTTTCCGATGGAGATGATAAATTATTTCGGTACCTTATTCGGTGCTATACCAGCACTGACAGTGAGACTTGTTTCACGTTGTACGGCATCCCTCATCTGCTGGACACATTCAGCGGCCGTTAGCATGTGCTCCTCGCAATATGGGGTTAGACTACAGAAACATATACTGTAAGAACATCAAACATGAAAAGAGAAACGAACGCACTTTAGATAACCCTCATCAACACTAGCGGCATGCATGTTGGGATCGTATCGGCGAAAGATACCCATGATCTTCTGTGACATCTCGGAATACCTTGACATATTGAGGGGTACAACGACAAGCTCGGGACAAAGTTTTTTGGCGATGTACTCTGGAGGAAGGCAGTTCAGTTAATGGTACGGTAAGTATTTGCAGGCCGACTTACCAGGCATGCCAGATCGTATTCCGTGTTTCCTTGCTTCGTATGACGCTGTGGTTAGGACGCCATGTCCTACCTGCGTAAACGTCATCACCTCTCCATCTACTAACCTGAGAAAGACATGAAACATACGCCAAATTTCTTATTCGCGAGGTCCGGATTGTCGAGCAACTCCACGTTCGCGTAGAATGCGTCCATATCGACGTGTACAATGATTTGGCTCAGGTCGCGATTGACCTCCATTTTGGCAATCTAAGAACAGGATTGAACGGTTTCCCCTAAGAGCATTCTACGAAACTCACAACTTGATCGACTCCCACTTCTACCTGATCTTGATGAAACTCTGTCAGAGCTTAGAACAGCAAAGTATGGGATAGTTCACATACGCATATCCACCCCCTTCGTCACTTCGTCCCGTTGCTTCAAAATACGAGCAATCTTCTCCGTGAGATCCTTATCTTTGCGTTTCTCATTCTACCGGAAGGACGAGTTGTAACCAGAAGAATGATGCAACATACGCAAAGCACGTACCTCGTAGAACTTGGATCCCTTGGAAGCCTCAGCAATGACGCGGTTGATATCAGTTTGATCCTTGGCTAGTCTAGTAATCTGGTTCAGATCTGAGGAGACTTGAACGGCAGTATGATTCACACTGACCCCGCTTTGCCTGTCGACGGGCCTGCGAGCCGTTTCAGCAGACTGTCAGAGGTCTGCGATGGCACAGGTGTTTCAGTAGCGTCAGATTGCATGTTATATTATGAAAGGGCGATGATTATCGGATCGCAAGACATATGCATATCTTGGAGGTGAGCGAAGTGCAAGTGCGTCCGGTAGCGCCACAAAGGGTCACTGCAGAGTCACACGACGAGTCCAGTCACACAATCACGAGTTTGCTGTCACGAGTGGTGGAATGGCCGACGGCAAATGGAATACAGCCTGCAAATGAGGAATCCAAAAGTATAGTGAGCACGGATGGTGTTGTTGTTCAAGTCATACAATTAGATACGATGATACAGATGTGGTACATCAACACCTCTACTTGGCGGTGATATCAACTCCACGAGCTTTCCAATACTTCTCCAAGTCCACCAACGAATCGATAGTATCAAGAATAGTGGTCTCCCATGGTGTAATTTCCAACCCAAGAACCTCTTTAGCTCGCTTGTTGTCGACTATCTGCTTGACCTTGACAGGCAAGTCGGCCTTCTGGGAGGCGGGGATGCGGCTTGCCAACTCGGGTCGCTTCGTGGCCACGAGCTCCGCGATGTCAGAGAGCTGCCTCCAGTTGCCTGAAATCAGGATGCGCTTGCGGCCGACCTTGGAAGCGGGAGGTGCCTTGAGGGCGGCGACGAAGGCACGAGCGACGTCACGGACGTCCATAAAGAGGGGGGCGAATGGGTGAGCACCTGACGGCTTGATGAGGCCCCAGAGCATGTTCGTGGTACTGAGAGTCTGCGGGTTGAAGGTCGTTCCCTCGTATGGAGATCTGTGTCCCGGCGCGAATGGACCGAATGAGAAAGGCGGGTTGACTGACGATCGTTGCAGAAATCAGTACGGCGTAAGTGATGTATGCGCAGATATAGACGCACTAGTGGTCAACTCGATGTGGGGGTGTTGATCAACGAACTCCCACACAGCACGCTCAGACAAAACCTTCTCAGCGACGTAAACGGAGAAACCATCCACATCCTTGTTGCTCAAGATTTCCTCCTTGTTGATCGACACCCAATCTGAATGAAGTGGTCAGGGTGCGCAATACGAGGCACGTAGTAATATGAAAGCCCACCTTGATCGGTCAATGGCGTGTATTCTCCCTTGAGAAATCCAGCAGTAACAGCCGCGATGCTGCTGATGTATCCGAAGTTCTTGATACCAGCTTGTTCAGCTTGCTTGAGAACGTTGACACTGCCGTCTACGGACACCTGGTATGTAACAAGTTGATCTCGAGTCGTCGAAGTAGTGGTGCAAATCACTCACGCTGATGGCTATTTCAGCATTGGGTTCCCTGTAAGCGAGAGGAGCCGCAAGGTGGATGACGGCGTCGACACCTAAGCGGCGTACTTAGAATCAGCACTCCAGTCTAGCCCAAACAAAGTGTTGTGCAGACTCACCCTTGAATGCCTCAGGATGGGTACCGTGGACAAGATCGTTCCACGCAATGATCTCGACAGCATCGCCGTACACTGCGAACGCTTTCTTGTTGTTAAGTACCTTAGCCGAGCGGACGGTTCTGTTACGGAGGAGAGACGATGAGCCCCTATACTTTGTATAAGCATATAGTAGCTTACCCTCGTACACGATAACCTGCGATGACAAGCTGATCTACCACATGGGCTCCGATGAATCCAGAGACCCCGGTGACCTGTAAGAGACGAAAGTTCAATACGAAGTACAGTTGATGTGGACCGTGAACAAAATCAGGACTTACCAAAACAAGGCCGTTCTGCGACATGGTTGATATGTGTGGTTTGCTGTGCACGACGGAACGTCGTATACGTTGAAGTAGTTAAGAAATGTTAAGATATGTTGAAAATGTTGGTACCGACATCATCCATCGTGCGGGTGCAAATTCGGTGGCCAGGCCCCTCAACCTTCCATTTTCGAATACCCCTCGGTATGGCGAAGCTCCCAGGCCCCAAGCCAGGCCTCCGGGATTAGGGAGCATATGGTGCACCTACGATGCACTTTGGGTATAGTGTTTCGAATAAAGTAGCGGGTATCTAGCGTAAGCTGTGGCCGCAGGACAACATTTTAGGCTTTTGACGCCAGCGAAAAGGTTTAGACTTCAATCCATTCCTAGACGTAAAGGCACTCGAGGACTCACACGTATCATCGTGCCAATCCATGTCGCTATTCAGTGCTGCAGACATTGCGTTGGGTGACCTCATCGTACTGATCGTCGCCAGATTATGAGCGCTTGACGAACAGTTGCCGCGGATAGTACAAATACAGACAGTCGTATCGATCGCCGGCGGGGAACTAATGGAATGAGGCCGTCGGGACTCGGGTGCTGAGAACGACACTACGGCTGTGGATTAGCAACTTAAGTTCAGCCTCGAAATGGCAAGCCGCGCCGCACAATGAACAGGAATCTGGCCTGACCGGTAGTACCATGATAAACGTCATCAGGCGGGCTGCAGGTCGAATGTTCTAGCAAAAAGCAAAAAGCAAAGACGGCGGCCTTAGCTGGTCTCGAAATCAGACGGGAATCGCACCCAACCACCGCATTGCGGTGGTTGGGTGTGAATCCGCGGCGGGTACGAGACCAGCCTTAGCAAGGTAAATTTGGGTGTGTCTCAACAAAAGAGGCTGGTGGAGTCGTCAACGGCTACTACCAGCGTGCTAGCGAACCGCAAGCTTGCCGTATATACCGACCTGTGGCGCGAAAGCTGTCTAGACAATATTGTGCTAGCATCGACTATGCCCGACGGCGTTCAAGCTTTGAATTGAGATTAACTTATGATAGTCAAACCCGTTGCTATGCTAGTAGAACATGAACCTCGTCAGAAGACATCCACGTCCAAAGAGCCCTTGAAAGTTGAAACCCACTGTGTGCACTCGCAATTTATCTCTTCCAGCCATGGTTGTGATCGGTTGTCCACAAATCTAAAGAATAAAAGCGTGGAAGGGATCGATCGGTCGTCCGTACATGCTTACTAAAGTCGCTTACGACGACACTCCGATGTTTCACTTCACCACTTGCCATGTACTAGTGGTGCAAATGGCTCGATGAGATCATACCTATTCTCAACATGGTCACCACTTCTACAATGAACACTGGCAAATCACTGATGACTTGGTTG